>JAQKPX010000012.1:34615031-34626941 GCA_030068255.1 Clarias angolensis
AAGCAAGCACTGCAAAACTTATATATATATATATATATATATATATATATATAGGCAGTGAGACGAATCTTTGTAATGATTTGAATCAAATATCCGATTGAGGCTGGGATTTGTTTCATATTTTTCCCTCAGTAAGCGTAAAAATAATTTTTGTTTTTAAAAGCTCTGTTCCGGTGAAACAAACATGGGTGAAGAAAATGTTATAAAATATTTGTATATGTAAAAAAAAAAAAAACTTTAGACTGCAGAAAGCACTTTTGGAAGCTGAAAGAGTCGACTCTTTTTATGAGTCAAATGACTCCCTGAATAAAGTGCAAATTCCCATTATATGTCCAGCTTTAGGAGGAATTATACCTAATTAAAGCCATAAAAGATGTACACAAGATGTCCACCACATGACATTATATGATTCAGATACAAAGTGAAGATGTCTTTACTGAATTAGCAAGAGAAAAACAATTCCAGTGCAAACAATAAAATACACACATTAAACACCAGATATGATGTGGGCGAAAAAAAACACATTTGAAGGTAAATACGAATTTAGTTATTAAGAAAAAAAATAGTATGAAACAGGGATAGGCTCCTGGTCCCTGCGACCCTGAATTCAGGATAAAGCGGTATAGAAGATGAGTGAGAGTGAGAGAATTACTGTGTTAAAAAGTTTGAATTACCCTTTGTGTCCACCAGGCGGCGATGAAACCCATAGGTATAATTCGTATACAGTATGTGTAAATTGCCGAATGTTAAAATGTGTGCATTTCTCTTTGAGTCCACCAGGTGGCGATGAAAACCATAGGTATAACGTATAAATTACCGAATGTTGAAATGTGTGTATTTCTCTTTGAGTCCACAAGGTGGCGATTGAAACCATAGGTATAACGTATAAATTACAGAATGTTGAAATGTGTGCATTTCTCTTTGAGTCCACCAGGTGGCGATGAAAACCATAGGTATAATGTATAAATTACCGAATGTTGAAATGTGTGCATTTCTCTTTGAGTCCACCAGGTGGAAATCCATATGTAATTCGTATACAGTATGTGCTTTTTATTTATTATAAAAAATAAACTAATAATACAATTAAATAGCTAGTGCATATCTATGCTTCCGGCAGCATGGATTGGATGACTTATTGATTAGCACTGTCGCGTTTCACCTCCAGGGTGTGAGTTTGATTCTCGCCTCGGGTCTGTGTGCATGGAGTGTGTATGTTCCCCCTGCGCTTGGTGGGTTTCCTCATGTTTCCTCCTACAGTCCTAAGACGTGCAGATTATTCTAATTGGCTTTCCCAAATTGCCGGTAGTGTGTGAGTGTGTGTGTATGTGTGTGTCCTGCACTGGAGTGGCTTCACAGGCAGGTGATGCAAAAACCAAAAAAGATAACACCAAATTAATAAATACGTAAATGATTAAACAAACACATAACAGAAAACTCCCAACTATAGAAACAACATAGAAAAACGAAATCCTGAAAACAAATCCACTGAAATTGGAATCAGAATGAAGCACACGATATTCAGTGAGGACCGACGCTTCCCGTTTTGAGTTCATGTGCTCGGGTTCGGTACTTTAGGGCCCCAAATCAATTACAGAAAAATTACAGACACATTTGCTGAATGCTTATTAGTACGTATTTGATGTGCTGTACACACTGCTTTCATTGGAAAATGCGGGTGCCAATAATTTCGCCACATTTCCTTTTTTTTTTTTTTTTTTGGATGGTGGCTGTAAATCTCCAATTACTGTAATTCCTTGCATGCGGACTCTATTTTAGTCCCTATTTTGTGCCAGAACTTGGTCAGGCCACGACTGTAAGAGGTCTCGTTAGCTGTGACGGCGCAGAAGAGCTCGTTAAGCTGGTGTTTAAAAGGCCGCGTAATAGAGTGTGCTCTTTGTGTCCTGTATTTATCCTCACCTGGGACGGATTTAGTGAAATGAAGTTAGTTGTGTAATGAAAAAGGAAAAAGGACTGAAGGACTTCAGGCCAGACTCCACGCCTCCATCCTCCGTCTCATCCAAACACTGGAGAAAGAATGAGAGCATTTTGTGTGGCCCCGGCCGGTGCTCGGAATTCCTTCCATGCTTAAAGGAAACTGAGCTTGCTGCTCGCTCACACACACACACACACGCACTCATTACAACCTGCTCCAGGAGGCACTGGAAGATTTCACACATTACAGCGGGCTTTGTTCCAACAAGACAGGCCTCAGGGTTTTTTTTTTCTAAATAGAGATGAATGAATAAGAGTCTGAGAGTGTGCAACACACACACACACACACACACACACACAGAAAGAGAGAGAGAGAGAGAGAGAGAGAGAGAGTTAACACTCGGTGGAAGTGGGAGGTGGGAAGAGGGTTTCCTGTTGTTGGACAAGATCAGTCAGGACAGAGCGAGGGAGCGAGCAGCACAGAGACAGACAGAGAGTTTCAGAAGGAGAGAACGACAGAGAGCAGAAGATGGAGTTAGCAGTGCTCCTGCTTGCCGCGTTGGCATTGCCGCACACGTCCTGGGCCGAGACCGGAGGAAACGCCACCGCACTCGCCCGGGACCAGCCTGCTCAGGATGTCCAGGTGAGACTCGTCCACACCCCCAGCTCGACTCAAAGCAGATACGAAATGATCGAATGATGAAATTATTTGCTTAATTTTGTCTAATTATCTAAAAGATAAATAACACTTACATTATGATGCATTTACATTGATGCATTCTTCATCATCATAATCATCATCCTCACAGGTGACCCAGAAACGAAGGCATTCCCTGTCGTTTGTTGTGTAGTGTTTGCTGCAGTTATTGGACAGGTGTACAGAATCCCTCGTGTACTCTTTCACAGGTGTCTTTCCAAAATCGCACAGCTGTATTGACACAAGCGGCATTTTCTTAGTCACCGCTCCGCGTGTGGTATTTCACAGCTGTAGGGGCAGCATGCGATATTACTGTAATTGGGCGGCACTTACAGCTGGATGTGTGTGTCTTTGTAACTGCGCAGTACATTACTGTACTGTATATGCAGTGTGTTTCCAACATGTCTTGTAAGGTAACTGATGATTCATGTGTAAAATGTAGTATTTGCAGTAGTATTTCCAGCTGTATTTATAATGTGCGGTATTTCCTTCACAGTATTTCCAGTTGGAGTTGCGGTATTCATAATTTCCTGTGTAATATTTCTATCTGTGTTTGTAATGTGTGGTATTTCATCTGTAGTATTTGTAATGTGCTGTATTTCCTTTGCGGTGTTTGTAACGTGGGGTATTTCAGTTGCGGTGTTTGTAACGTGGGGTATTTCCTTTGCGGTGTTTGTAACGTGGGGTATTTCCTTTGTTGTGTTTGTAACGTGGGGTATTTCCTTTGTTGTGTTTGTAACGTGGGGTATTTAATTTGCGGTGTTTGTAACTTGGGGTATTTAATTTGCGGTGTTTGTAACGTGGGGTATTTCCTTTGCGGTTTTTGTAACGTGGGGTATTTCCTTTGCGGTGTTTGTAAAGTGGGGTATTTCCTTTGTTGTGTTTGTAACGTGGGGTATTTCCTTTGCGGTTTTTGTAACGTGCCGTATTTCCTTTGCGGTGTTTGTAATGTGCAGTATTTCATTTACATTTAGGCATTTGGCGGACACCCTCATCCAGAGCGACTTACATCATATCATTATACATGTGAGCAGTTGAGGGTTAAGGGCCTTACTCAAGGGCCGAACAGGGACAACTTGGTGGTCGTGGGATTTGAACTTCGGACCAATGACTTAACCATTGAGCTACGCCTGACCTTTTTTGCAGTATTTACACCTGCATTTGTAATGTGTAGTATTTCTTTTGCAGTATTTGAAATGTCTTTTATTTCCTCTGCAGTATTTGTAACATGTGGTATTTCCTGTGCAGTATTTCCTGTTGGAGTTGCGGTATTCAATATCCCGTTCAGTTTTTCCAGGTGAAGTTGTAATGTGCGGTATTTATTTTTCAAGGCTTTACCTTAATTTGTACTGTGTGGTATTTCCATTGCTGTATTCATAATGTGAATTTGGTATTTCCTTTGCGGTATTACCATCCCTACTCGTACCATGGTATTTCTTTTGCAGTATTTACAACCATATTCATAATGTATGGTATTTACAGCTGGAATTGTAACTGTAATGTATTTCTTGCACAGTATTTACAGTTGGAGTCCCAGTATTCATAACTACCTTTACTATCGTGCTCATTAAGTATGGCATTTCTTTCCCGGTGTTTACAGCCGTATTCGTAATGCGCAGTGTTTCTTTTGCAGTATTTTGCCCTGTATTCGCAATTTGCAATATTCCTTTTGCAGTATTTGAAGCTGTATTTGCAACATGCGGTATTTCCAGCACAGCATTTCCCAGTTGGAGTTGCATGAATCATAACTTTCTTTGCAGACAGTACAGCTGTATTTGTAATGTCTGGTATTTCTTTCCCAGTAATTAAAGCTGTTCTTGCAGTATGCAGTCACTCCTGTACAGTCACTCCATGTGATGTGTTTTAAAGCTTGTGCAACATCAGTTAGAAATGTTATGCAGTAGTTACAGCTGTGGCAATTAAACTGGGCATTTGTTATCCAGAATTAGGAGTTGTACAGTATTTACAGCATGCAGTGTTTGTACTGTGTTTGTTTGGTGTCCTCTGATTGCAGAGTGACTCAAACGGAAAGAGACCGAGAGGAGACACCCCAGACATCGAGGAGCCTGAGGCAGAGCCAGAACCAGAACCCGAGCCAGAACCAGAGCCAGAACCAGAGCCAGAACCAGCACCCCAGCCAGAACCAGCGCCCGAGCCAGAGCCCACGGTCGCCGAAAGCGACTACGACAGCAACTACAACTACTTGTGTGCGTCTCCTAACAACACAAACACCAGGCAGCAGTGTGTTTGTTTGTACCATCACCTAGACCAGGCGTGATGAGACAGGCGCACAGAAGCCGCTCTAGACACGCAAGTCATCATCAAAGGGTTACTTTGTAGTTTTGATGGATCACAAATGATATACAGCAGGGTGTAAAGAGCGTCTAAGTTATTGCATTAAACCTTAATTACGCCTTTGTACCCCGCTGAGATTTATTAATAATAATAAAATCCCTGTCTTATTAGATATGTTTAGCTTTTGAAAAAAAAAAAAAAAAAAAAAACTTGGACAAAATTTAAAGGAGCAGTTTGTCTTCCATCACAGTGTTGAGTGTGCTCTGCTGAGACCACATTTAATTTGTTTACATGTTTTTGTTTTGAGCTTGTAAAGTTAGCCAAGCTAAACATCTTCATTCTGTGTGTTGGGCGGAAAAATGTAGAAAGTCTGAAATGATGAAGCCAATCAGCCATTCGTGCAAGTCTTGTTTGTTTTCTGCCGTGTGCCTCAGTGTCCAGGCTGGCGGCGCTGGACCAGGCCCTCCACAAGCTGAACGTGGGCCACTACACGCTGGACGTGAAGGTGAGTCAGCTCCTGGACAGGCTGTTACGGATTGAGGGCAAAGTGGCTGACGTCGAGGATTCTATCTACGACGTCTCGAACTTCTGCAAGGACAACCGCAAAGAAGTCGGTCGTCTCGAAGGTTTGTGGACCGGGAAATGATGGCGGGCTGATCGACAACTTTGTCATGATGGGATTGCAACCTGGTTGCGGTTTAACAGCGTCTATGAATGTTCTCTTTTATCAGGTTGCGTTAAGGGCCGGAAGGTGGGGCAGAAGTGCTTCCTGTTGTACCGCGTGTACGACACCTACGTTGGCGCGTCTCAGAAATGCCAGGAGCGCGGAGGACGCATGGCAATGCCGCGGGACCGGCGCGAACAAGAGGCTCTGGCCGAGTATGTGAAGCTGGCGTTGCCTGGCAGTAACTGGCCCGTGTGGCTAGGCATCAACGACCTGCGCTCCGAGGGGCTCTACTTGTTTGACGACGGCACCCGGGTCACCTATTTCCAGTGGAGGAAGCACTTCCTGTCAAGTCAGCCGGACGGCGGGAAACGGGAGAACTGCGTCGCCATGTCCTCCGATGACGGCGACTGGTGGGACAACTACTGCGACCGGCGCATGTACTACCTGTGCGAGTTTGAAGCTTGAGCTCTGACTCTTGAGTGTTTCTGTAAGACGGGGTGATATCGTATAACTCGAATTTAAAGGAGCAGTTTGTACATATTTTTTCACCCTTAAGCCGCCTTCCTTCGCAACGATGTTTCTTGTGAGTTACAGAACGCCCAGCTGAGAGACCATGTCTCTCTCTTATCATCCAATAATTCATAAACAACCTGGAAATATTACTGTCTCCACTAAAGTACATGTACACTGTATCTCTTTCTTTGAACTCGTTGCAACTAACAGCGTCCCACCTTCAGCTTAGGTAAGGCATTAGATGAGTTCCAGTAATACACCACCATGTGAGGTGTTTTGTTTCCAAATGACCACGCACACACATTTTATCTTTGTACAGTGTCTCCTTTGATTATTAATAATCCTTTATGAATCTATTAGTATTTCACCCATGGGACGCACAGCTAGCAGCGATGGACGCTTCAAGAACTGATGTTTTTCTCCTACACAGTGTTGAGCAATATTTCCCTGGAATTGTGGATTATCGTGTCCCATTCCACGAGTATGAGTAACATTCCTCGATGCTATAAACAAAGGTACGCCTGAAACGGGATCTGTAACATCTACAAGGTTGTTTCTGTGAAAACATCCTGTCTGTGTTTGTCGGGACTTGACCCTTGTTTCCCTTCAAATCCGAAAGCACACCTTGAGGAATTCTTTCCTGGAAATGATATGATCAATGATTTCTGTCATAATATATTAAACTGATTCAAACCACAGCGCCGTTTATTTATTTAATTGTTTATCTGATTGATCAGGAGGTGTTTTTAAAACAGCATGCAAACATTCTAATAAGTTACAGCTTGCGCTGGAACGTGTGCAGTGAGGACCTGATGAAATGTTGTGGGATGAGATGTGGTGTTATTGCTAGGCATCAATTTGTATTCATACACTATATCAAATTATTCCCAGTCAGAACCTGAAGAGGGTGCAAGGTTTGGTCTCTTCCTCTCAAGGTTTCTTCATCTGATTTGGTCAAACATTTGGAGCAAAACTGGTTCACACAATACCGAGGCCATATTTATTCTGGAAACACTGAGCAACCGAACTGGCAGATAGTCCAAGTCCATCAGAATGGGATGTGATGCATTAATCAATTGCAGCGGCCAAGCTACCAGTGTTGGGTCCAAGATCTTCGCCTGAGGGTCTCAACTAGCCTCAACTGCTCAGGAACATCCTGTTGCTTTGGATGAAAACATCAGTCTAATGAACAGAACAATAGACAGGCTGAAAGAAAAGTAAAGATTTCTTGGCAGTTTAATTCCCCAGAGGACATGGAAGAAATTCCTCCAAAAGAAAATAATTGGCTTTCCTTAAGAACGGTGCAACCTCTGGAAACAAAGACCAAACAAACAGGGAGGACCGTCGATGTCCAGATGAAATCATTGGAATTAAACGCTAAAAATAATTCCATGAATAACAGCAGCGGTCATTTTTCCCAGAACCTGTTTTCCATCTGGTGACATTGATTCTTTTGTTTGTGTTGGTGGAAATACTGTACAAGACTTTTGTGTGAAGTACAAACGGACATGCTGGAACGAATGGATGATTCGTGCATTGTAGTGCAAACACTCCAAATCGCTACACGAACGATGGCGTCTGGTCTCGGAAGTCATCCCGAAGACCAGAGTAGAACCGGTTGTCGTCTCTGGTCTATTCCTTCAAATAGCGGCGAGGAAAGCAATAACCCTGTCGAACCTTTAGTTCACTTTCAAGCACAGACCTTAACAGAACAGAACAGCACTTCTTCATGCTGAACACTCTAGTGATGTGTCATTTGCCATCGAATTGACTCTTTGAAAGAGTCAACCCCCTTTGTATCCCTTTGCCGACTCCTCTCTATGAGTCATTACTTTGTAATTTTAACTGGTTGGAATACCGTCTCATAGAACTATTTCAACCTCAAAAAGATCGATCGCTGATCAGGGAGTCATTTTGGATCTGAATGAATCGATTCAGTGAGTCAAAAGATCTGATTCACTAAAAAGGAGTCAGAATTCCTCTCATTATAAGTTCCATTGGATGTTTTTAGAGATTAATCAAAGCACTTTTTCTAAACATTTACCATAGCTGATATTACCATGACCTGCAATCGGGGAGATTTTATGTTTTTCTGTTGGATATCATAAAAAAAGAGAAAAGTCAAGGCATATTTGCATGAACTCAAGATGTTTATTCATTTCCGACGCTGCTCTGAGAAGCCTCACATACCGTTGCTTTCGAGTTTAATTCCTAAACACTGAAATGTCCTTGAGGTCCTCGTTCTTTAAACCGGAGATGAAAAAGAAGACTTAAAAGCGGATAAAACAAACATTTCTGAACTAAAACACGGGGAACGAGCAGCGCTTCAACTGAAAAATTCTTTCTTCAAATTAACAGTAGTACGTGACTCAGTGATGTCATCGAGTGCCACTCGATTTCCTTCCAAGGCTTCGCTTTAATCCCTCGTTAGTATTCAAGTATTTTAATAACCCTGGTTGTGGACACGCCATTCTTCACAGTTGTGGATCCTTCCTGATTTGAAAATCATCAGCTGATAATCGAGCCCTTTTGATTGAAATGAAAACAGATTTATCATAGGGTTTCAAGTTCGTCAAGTGTGCTTCAGGGGTCAATTGAGATGCTCTCTGAAGGAGAGCTTTGCAATGGAAGACTGAAAAGAGGAAACGGGGGACGAGCAGGGACGCACGGGGCGGAGACGGCCTTTTAGGATGTTTTGGGACAGTGCGAGGACGCGTCGGTGTTCAGGACCTCGATCATGGTTCTGGCGAACTGGAAGGTCTCGGGTACAGACGGAAGGTTCTGGTACCAGCTGGGCAGACTGTGTGGAGGAGACAGAGGACGACAGGAAGGTTAGGTCATCACATGTGGACAAATCCAAAAATTATCCTAAGATTGGTTGTGTCTCCTCTGAGACATAAAGAAAGTTTTACTCTCAAAAATGTTTGAGCTGGTTTGCACTCAGGTTCATCTTTCCAAATTAATCCAACTAGTTCTACAACTAATTAGCTTTAGTCTCATTAAACAGTTTACATGAAAATCTGATGGTCACAGGCACCTGGCTCCTGATTTGTCCACCTACCACCTAGTATTCTTAAAGAAAGGAAGATTTGACAATTAATCGATCATTCCTGGTTCCTGAGCAGAATCCTCACCTCTTCAAGTTCATCCAGCTTTTGGCCGTTTTGGTGAAGCGGTCGGGACTGGGCGTGGTCATGGCTTCGAAATCCACCAGCTGAAAGATAAAACATTGGATTTCTACTTTTTATACACAAACACGACGTTCTCGTGCTCTGAGGACGGCTTAGTTTTTCTCGTCTTTACCTTCCCGGTTGGAATTCTACCTGCAACTTCTTTCCCGCTCGCCATGAGAGCTCCCATTACCACTGAGTACGCCACGATGCTACACACACACACACACACACACACACACACACACACACACACACAAATTCCATGATAAACCAAACATAAATCATTACAGGACAAGATACCCCACTATCAAACAAACCTGTACTGCTAAATCCCTGAAAGCCATCTTTAAACGCTTTATATATTATCTATTAGGAACGGGGACGACCCGATATGATGTTATCACGATAACTAGGCGACGATCTGATCCGTGTTGCAATTCTATAAGTGTCGAGATTTTATAAATATCCCAATTCACTACAATTTTTTTAGATTCCCTGTGTACCCCCTGTAGGATTACAGAGGAACATTTTACCAGCTCAAATATAAACGTTTAAATAAAAAATAATAATAAAAAATAATGTTTTTTGTAGTCAGTGTCGCGATATATGAAATCGGTACATAAAAGAATCACCACGATACATCACAGAATTGATTTTCCTCATCTCTATTATCTATGATGTGTCGAGTTAAAGCTGCGGTATGTAAATCTGTAGATGCTTTAAAATCTGTCATTTTCAACATCACCTCAGAAGGGCAAATTCTAAACAGCAAAACAATCACACAGATCTGATATTTTTAAAAAATAAACAATTTCTCGTTTCTTATAAACGTTTGCGACTTTTCTGGCCCTGAAAGTAGCTGCTCCGCCCCAAGACAGAACAAAAGCTCTATTACAGTATGTGCTTTTCTTTCTTACGTTTTCTTTTAAATGTGTTTAAGGAACAGGTACTTTTTAAACCAAGGACTTAAAAAAAATTTTTTTTTTTTTTTAAATGACATGCCTCTGCTTTAATGAAATAATCAAAGAACATGTCGAGTACCGAGGCTGCGGTATGGTTTTGATTAGGAGGTCCAGACGATGCTAAAATGCCGTTACAAGCACTGATTAAGGATTTATTAAAATGTTTGAGTTTGAGGAACTCGAAAACAGTATAAAGTCGTGGTTTAACGCTACTGATGTCTGCTTCAGACTTCTTTAAGACTTTTTTGGCATTTAGTTGCCAAACGCACTCAGTCGTGTTTATCAGTGTGAACAGTTAAGCTGTACTGATGTTCGGGTTGGGTCGGAAGCTTGTGTCGAGCAGAAGAGGAAGTTCCAAATAAAGCCTTGCTTCGAACTGTATGTCGTTTCCCCAGGAGTCATGTGACTGGTAAGTTCAAATGCTTCAACTGGTCTCATCTCTCCTTCACATGAATCTTGCACTACTTTAATCAGCACGCTGTGAGCCGCTAGTAGCACGACACTTGTTACACCATTATTTTTCGCCCATAATGAAAAATTACAACTTCAGCGATCTGCGAACATTTTAATTGTGTTGCTTGCAAAGCTTGAATCATATCTGCTATACAAAACGTCTTCTAATCTACTGGCTCGGAAGTCTCGACTCCTATCTAGGCTTCGTCTCACCATCGCTACTAAACCTGCTCGTGACTAGAAGATCAAGCGCGTGTCTGTTCGACACGTCCGTACCTGGAGCCTCGGGACAGGGGCATGAGGTTACAGAAATAATAGACCAGGGAGAGGACGAGGTTACACACCGCATCCGAATCCTGCACACACACACACACACACACACACACACACACACACACACACACGAAGGAATAAGCGAGAGATAAACAGTGAGTATTATTAATGCTACATACACTCAATTAACATTACTCATTCACTGTAAATTTCAGCTTGAAGTCATGTGACCTCTCTCCAGCCAATGGATTGTGAGCTTTATTCACAGAGAGAGAGAGAAAAATGCAGGGAAAAAAAACATTGAGAGAAAGACAGGAAATTGAGGGAATAGAGAGAGAAAGAAAAAAAAAACAGTGAAAAACATATAGAGTGAGGGAGGAAGCGAGAGAAAAAGAAAGACAGCAATAACAATAACGAAAGGCAGAATACGAATAAGAGAGAACGAGAGTGAGAGAACGTGAGAGTAACAGAGAGAGAGAAAATGTAAGAGACTGAAACAGGAAGACAGAGAAAGTTCAACAGAGAGAGAGACAGAAAATGTAGAAAAACAAAAACAATGAGAGTACTACAGGAAATAGAGGGAAGAGAGCAAAAGAGAGATGAAATGAAAGAGGAAAATATAGAGCGGGCGAGAGAAAGAAGAGAGAGAGAGAGAGAGAGAGAGAGAGAGAGACAAAAAGGAGATGTAGAGGAAAAGCTGAAAGACAAAAACATTAAGCGAGGTAGATTGTGTGTGTGTGAGACATGAAAATTGAGGGGAGAGACAGAGAGAGAGAGAGAGAGAGAGTGAAAGATAAAGCAAAAAGATGTAAAAAAAAAAAAAAAGATTGTAAAAAAGTAAAAGAAAGCAGGGACAAGAGAGAATGAACATCAGGCACAGAAAAGGAGGAAGAGAGCAAAAAGTGTGTGTGTGAGAGAGAGAGAGAGAGAGAGTGAGAGAGTGGG
>JAQKPX010000012.1:34638195-34649436 GCA_030068255.1 Clarias angolensis
AGTGATTAGTCTTTGGGAATAATGGTGATTAGTCTTTGGGAATAATAGTGATTAGTCTTTGGGAATACTGGTGATTAGTCATTGGGATTAATGGTAATTAGTCATTGGGAATAAGGGTGATTAGTGATTGATCATTGGGAATAAGGGTGATTAGTGATTAGTCGTTGGGAATAATGGTGATTAGTCATTGGGAATACTGGTGATTAGTCATTGGGATTAATGGTAATTGGTCATTGGGAATAAGGGTGATTAGTGACTGATCATTGGGAATAAGGGTGATTAGTGATTAGTCATTGGGAATTATAGTGATTAGTCTTTGGGAATAATGGTGAGCAGCCAAAAGACCAACAACAACAACAAGTCATTGAGAATTATGGTAATTAGTCATTGGGAATTATGGTAATTAGCCATTGGGAATAATAGTGATTGGTAATTGGTCATGCAAAATAATGATGATTAGTGAATGGTCCTTGGGAATAGCAGTGATCAGTGATTGGTTGTTAGGGACTGACACCATTGTTGCCAATGATCATTAGTCAATAGGAATAATTGGGATCAGTGATTGGTCACTTGGGAAAACAATAGTCTCAATAATTGGTCATGGGGAATAATGGTGATTAGTGATTGATCATTGGGAATAATGATGATTGGTCATTAAGAATAATAGTGATTAATCACTAATCACCTTAATTTCACATGATCACTGACTAATCACTAATCACTGTTATTGTCAATGACCAGTCATTTGGGAATAATGGTGATTAGTAATTGCTCTTTGAGAATAATGGTGATTAGTGATTGGTCATTGGGAGCCATAGTGATGAGCCACCGAGGTCATGAAAGTTCACCTCAGTCAGGCATTACACGCTTCCCGTAAGTGGATTGAAGCTGCCCTTGTTTCACCAGTAGCTGTGATGTCAGCTGGAGACGCCTGCATGAATCCCTATTCCCTATTCTCTACAACCAACACATGGGTATTAGGAGTGATTCTAATGCTGTTACTAGACTGAACCACATGCTCTGATCCTTTTTTTTTTCAGCGATCATGTGCCAAACCTGTGGACAAGTACATTGAATACGATCCTGTCATCATTCTCATAGATGCCATCTTGTGTAAAATCCAGGCCTTCCGACACATTCTGTTCAACACACAGATCAACGTGAGTGCCACAGTCTAGACACACGATCCTTATTAATTACCTCTAGAGCTATAAATACAATACATTCAATCAAATGATAAAGGAAGACACTGAGATATTTTCTCTCTTCAGATGCACTGGAAGCTGTGTGTTTTCTGCCTATTGTGCGAGGCGTATCTCAGATGGTCTCGTCTCCAGAGTTCAGAGGTCACCGGTGATCCTGCTGACATCATCAGATACACGAAAGAATGGGACTTTTATGGGATGTTTGCTCTGTCTTTTCTAGGTGCGTACCGTACACACTCCATGGTGGAACAAACAAGAGTGCTAGCATGACGACTTGGCAGAATTTAGGACAATAAAAAAAAAAATTTGACAAAGTAAATATTTATGTTTGGTGGAAGAATTGGAACTAATGAGGAAATAATCAATGTGTGTGTGTGTGTGTGTTTTGTCAGAGCTGGGTGTGTACTTTGCAGGAGTCTTAGCAGTGTTATGGTTTGTCCAGAAGCTCTACGGCGGCTCTGTGAAAACGTCCGATCTGCTGAAGGCTCTGCTGCTGTCCTGCTACGGCAAAGTGCTGCTGATTCCCGCTGTGATCTGGGAGCACGATTACTCTCCGCTCTGCTTCACCCTCATCCGCGTGTTCGTGCTCACGTCTAACACGCAGGCAGTACGGGGTAAGCGCACGCATGCACACACACACACACACACACACACACACGCACCTAAATCTTGCATATTACCAGCACACATGTTTAGGAGAATTTACACCAGCAATTTAATATTCTGGAAAAATCCAATTAGTTCCACCAAAAATATTGGCACCCTATAAAAAGAAGGCGCTGTAATGGCTGAGTTGCGTTCTTGAAAGATTTCATTGTGGGGTTTCATTGTGATTCTATCAATTTATCAACACCTCCGGATGGGTGTGGGAAATGGCTACGAATAAGTTGGGGAGAAAATCTGGAAAAATACCAAGAAAAAAATAAGGAATGGAACCGTAGAAAAGAAGGCGCTGCAGTGGCTGAACTGCAGTATTGGGAAATTTAGCACCACGTCTATTATACTACTGTATACCATGTCTTATATTTTGTTTCCCATTTAATTAAAATGTTAATTAGTCTAATTTAAATTTTTTTCATAACACACATACTTGAAATTTTATATGACCATTTCATTTTATATTGTTTTTAACGTTTTATGTCTTTATGCTTTGTTTTTTTTTGTGCTTTTTAAATATTAATATGTTTACTTCATTTCATAATGTTTCATCACTAAGATTTTATCTTTGAGACACCAGATCTAAAAAAAGAAAGTGCATTATTATTATTATTATTATTTTCCTGTGTGACAGTGATCCTGAACTGCCGCAGACGTCTCTCCATCTTCGCCGTGTGCGTGGGCCTGCTTTTAGAGACGTGCGCCTCTCACGCTTTACACAAGCTGCGGACGAGCACGCACACACTCCTGCCGGAGCTCTACACGTAGACACAGAAGATCTCAGAGATGAAGGACATGATGCTTTCATTAGACCTGTTACATCACAGCAGCTGCTTTTCCTCTCGTACAGGCTCATGATTGTGCGGGACACAATAGAAACCTGTTAGGGACGTTAAAAAGATCCTACTTGAGGAAGGAAGAGAAGAGCTTGGGTCGTCCCAGGATCCCCTGCGTGTTTACACACATTCTTGAGGTGGTTCGTGAAATTCTTGATAAATAGCCTCACTGAAGGCGAGAGAGACGGTTATAACAAATACACTGCTGATTGTGTGGGGTGACATCACCGACAAATACACTCACAAGAGTACCTGAGTCTTTTGCACGTGTTGTTCTGATTGTGATTTGTGTGTGTTAAATAAAAGCTGTTTAGATGTTTAGTACAGTGTGAATCTTTTACACACCTTTTATAGAAAGATTTTTTTTTATGTACAGTACATTTTCTAGCAACAACAAAAAATATAGTTGCAAGCAACGATGATCGGAGCCAAGCACCTGTGCCATCGCCACCCGAGGTGTACCAGGAAGATTGTGGGCACATACCAGTTCCACTATGACATCATTTTAGAATATGGGTCATTTTATGTTAAGATGTCCAAAATGGTCCTTCACACACTATGATGTCATTAAAAATATCATTTACAATGTAGGCAAGTGAAGTCGATCATGCAGGACTTGTTCCTGTAGTGTTTTCACTCAAGCTACGAGGCTAATGTGGCTAACACGTAAAGAACATATACATCTTCAAATAAATAAACAAATAAATACACAAAATAAGATAAGTAGTAATTAATACTACTTAAATCAAACCAAACTTTTCTTCTTTTCCTTCATTAACACGGTTTAGGACATGAGCAAAACATTACTGCTTAGCTAAACGCTGCAGTTTTATGGAGGCAGCCATTTTGGGAAAGGAAAAAAAAAAGATGAGGAGAAATCGCCTTTCTGGGAGTGTAACAAGAAAGAAAACATGAAAAAGAGGGGAAGAAACGAAGCAGAACTTAGTGGAGATAATCGAATAAACATAACGTTAGCATAACATCATTTTGACTAGCAAGCAAACAGCTCAGAGTGTGCACTTGGTTTGGATCGTGTTTGTTAATGTTTCTGCTTGTACTTTTGTGATCTTGCTCAGATTTTGGAAATCCATCCAGATTACTGCGTAACAAGACTGTCGTAAACAGTGATGTGCTTAAAAAATTTTGTTTATTAACAGCATCTGGCGCTACTGCTAGCATCCAGAACATAAAGGTAAAACTTTCAGGCTGGTTCTTCTGATCATTTATAAAGGTATCGTGGAAACATAAAAGCAATAAAGACAAAGATAAAACATGGCAGAAGAGCCTTCATAGATTCTAGAGTCGCTTCTACAAGGGGAGTTCGAGTCAAACCGGGACTTTTAATTGTGTAGAATGCTAGAACCCAGATATTAGTGAAACATGCTTAGATATGGGGGGGAAAAATCATGTTCAAATGTTTTACTCCGGCTAAGAGTCTCATCACCATAGTGTCCTTAAAGTCTTCTGTAAATGTCAATCACTTTTACACCTTCATTCACCAAACGCCCCGGTTTGACTTGAACACTGCCAACATTGTGTTTTTCTGATTCTTACTACACAATATCTTTCTTCCCTTTAATTCGTCACCTGTCTGTATACCACATGTAGATGTATAAGCAGAAAGCGCACAAGGTTGCAAGGTATGCAGTCCAGCCTCATGGTTAGATTAAAACGGATTACACTAATCTAGACTGTTGAGCAAGTCCGTGTCTGAGGTAAATTTATCCGTCGCCTCACCAACTGTTAGTGTTCACATCATAACTAGCCTTAATCACTGTGTAAATGATGGGAATAAAACACTTGTGTGTCAGGAAATTATGGGAAAATAACACTAGAAGCAGGGTTAATGTTTTATTCCTCTTACACACACACAGTAAACTCTGACCTCCTTCTATAAAACGTTCTGACCAATCAGAATGAAGAACACAACAGGATTGCGGTATAAATTGTTTTAATAATAATATTATATGTAATAATAATAATGATAACAATGACAATAATAATAATTACACAAGTAAAAAAAAAAAAACATCCAGTAGTGAGGTGGTTCTGTAAAATGCACACGTGCGAGTTTTACTTGGGATGAGCGAAATGTTTTGTTCAGACCGATCAAACTGAACGAGTGAAAATCAATACAGCAAGTCAAAAATAGATCAAGTACGATGCGATTGAGCTGGTGACGAGACATTCGCTCTCTTCGGGAAACTGATTCTGCAAATTCAAACGCTTTAGAAGAAGCACCCAGGATCGAACCCAGGCCCGTACAAAGGCACAAAGTGATTCCAATCTCGATCGATTGATTCATACATGACACGTGTACACTCGAAACGATTATCGTTCGGAAAAACAAACGGATAGTACGGCGTCGAGAACGATACGAGCGGAAGTGCAGAAGTGAAAACTGCTCGGGTCAGACGTGTGCTGATCATCATCATGATATTATTATGAGATATTAAACATTGTAGTACTCCACATCAACATGTAGACTGCACTGTTAAACTTCAAATATTAAGATTTCAAAGATAAAATGTACATTTAACCTTTCCATGCTGACAAACTGTTTTCTGTTGAGCCTTGTTTAGGTATTAAAACAATAGTTTAAATAAAGAGAGTGAAAGAAGGCTGCTGATGGATTGTAAAGCATCATGTAAATACAGGATAATAATACTGTGCTAGCTTTCTATCCCTTTTTGTGGTGTTATTTCATTTAGATTTTTTTATACAGATTTAAAGCCAAATTTAAACATGACATTATTGACAAAAAATATCAAACTTCATGTTTCAATCCTACTGTTGCTGTCAACAATTTCATTCTGTACATACTGTAAATCATGTGTGATTGATATATTTCATAATTTTGTAAACTTGGTAAATTTGCATATTCATTGCATAAATGTTTTTATTTATATTGAAAATTCTATCTTGAATTTAATTTTGGTCTCTAGTGTAATTGTTTTTTCACTGTAGTGAAATCTTTCCACTTTAGGTCACAAACTGTCGTACAAGAGTTTCACTGCATATCACACGGAGTATGTTTGTGTACATGAGAAGTAAAGTTTGAATCTGAAAAGAAAACAACAAAAGAAACTAGACATCTTGTAGCTTTGCTTCTTCTTGCGATTTCATTTTTATCCTCCTATTTCAAACTTTTTTTTTAGAAGATATGATCCAAACACAGTGCAGCTTAAAAAAATTATATACAGAGAAAATTATGCTAGCTTCTGACCTCCTTAATTTTAATATTTTTACTCTATATAGAATATACAGTATGATCCAAACAATTATAATATACTTAAAGAAAAAATTATATATATATATATACACATCAGTATAATAAATCTGAAAACTGCTTTTTCACATTCAATGTGATTGTATTTATTTATTAAAAAAAAAAAAAAGGGTTTCCTTTTTCCCCCCTTTTTAAAAGGTCATGCTGATACTTTTGGTAAATAAAAATAAAACGATCAAAATAATCTGAAATTAAATTCACACAATTATGCTGTGAATAGCAGGTAATTAAATTTTAAAGCAAAAAATAATAATATGCATACCATATGACAATATTGTAAACTAATGTGATATGTAATAAAGTTTAAAACCTTTTATCAGCACACGCCTGCTCAGCCTAACAAACATTAACATAAGAGCTGAGAAATACATTTATATTAGATATTATAGTGTATATGAAGAAATCTGAGTATACAGATTTCTTTGACCACAGACACAGGCTAAGCTGTTCCCAGAACAGAAAACACTCAGCCAATGAGTCCTGACAATAGGCGGGACATGAGACAGCTTCAGGTCAATGAACAGGACAAGCCTGGTCTCGCAACTCGGGTTTCTCTTCACAGGAGTTTTCAGTGGCGCCTCGTTAAAAACCTACTTGAACCTGATCTTATGCGATATTGAAAACAAATTCACATTGGACAACAATTACCTTTAGGGCTGACTTTTAATAAACGCGGTATTCGTCTTTGGTTTGCAATTTCGTATCGAGTTCCGGCCGGTAGTCCTACGCCCGTGATATGAGCGATGTCGTTAAGGCTACGTTAAGGCGTGTCGTCACGCGCTACTACTTACTCCTCTGACATCCGAAAGCAGGAAGACTTCAACCTAGCACCTTCATTAATATGCATATATTTTCATTGATTATTAATTAACAGTGTTTACTCTTGGTATATTTTTTTAAAAATTGTGTGATTGGGTAGGTTGGAGGTGAATCCGACTGAATGGAACAGCTGATTCGTTCCGATGGTTCTGGTTTTTACTGTGTGGATGGAGGGAAGGATGTGAGGAGAAGTGCAACACTGCTATACTGAGTGAAGCATCATTACCATGCACACACACACACCTGGTTTTAATAAATATAATCCTCGAACCACCTCGATCAGATTAGATTATAAACGGACTGGATAAACGTGGATTGCTAAATGAATGGGTGTAACAAACGTAGGTAGTGTTCCCTCTTCCCCCAGCATAAGAGTTCTTCGCATCGCATCAGGACCCGGTTGTGGCCTGATATCCGGTTCATTAGAGTTCTGATGTTGTGATTGTTATGTGAATATGCCTCGGGTCAGAATCCAGCCTGCAAAACAAGAACCTCGCTACACAACTCGAGCATAAATGCGAATACTATAGATAGGCCACGCCCCTCCCCCCGACTCCATATATAAAGTACTATAAAACTCCAGAAAATTGGCTATATACTGTATTATATAGGTAATAAATAATCTTGGTTTATATTTGTATAGAAAGAAAAAAAAAGTCTGCTGGCGATAATATTAATAATAATAATAATAATAAAAAACGCAACAAAAACAAAAAAAAGCAGCATCACGGCTCCACCCCTTCATCTGATAAAACAAGAGGCTTGAGGTTCTCATAAGGCGATACGGAACGAATCGTGTAGCCACGTGTCCCCGGACGTCCCGTTACGTGCCGGAGAGGTCTCGCTCCCGTCCGGCGTCTCCGTCGGCGTGACGCCGGAGTCCGTGTAGAACTCGTCGTCCTCGTCAAAGTAGCCGTTGTCCAAGGGGTCGGACCCTGGGCCGGCTTCCTGACAGCTGCCCTTGTACTCCTGGATGGACTCATGTAGGGACCAGAGCTGGCACAGGAGGGACATGTCCTGCTGCCGCAACCCCACCTGGACAAAATAAATAAATAAATAAATAAGGAGGCAGGATTAGTCAAAAGTACAAGGAGAGGGGCCAGGGACGGGTAGACGCACGTCTATGATACAGATCGGAAGCATCGTCTCTAGGTTATTACGCATTCTCTCTTCTTTTATGTCCCAGAAGACAGTGATTTTTCCATCTCACGGTTTTCTTTTTCTGGTTCCAGGAAGGCAAGGCAAAAAAAAAAAAAAAAAAAAAGGGTGTGTGCGCGTGTTTTGTAAAGCGTCGTGATTAAGCACAGCATCCGACAAAACCTCAGGCGTTTCCTTAAATTCCACATTAATTAAATTAGTTCAAAGAAGTAAAACACAGTAATAAGTACCAGCCATTACTCTTGGATTAATAAGTCGATTTTTTTTAACACAGGATAATACGTACACATTGAGTGGATGAGGCGAGTTGAGGCAATATTTAAAATTTGGGACAATTATGTTTAAATATCTATATAACTTGGGACAAATTTTGTCCGAAACATAGAAGAAATCGGGATCTTTAAAGTAACAAAAGTTAGACAGGAGAACCGTACAACATGAAATACTTTTAACATCAAGATTAAGAGATTTTTAGAGATAAGTCAGGATTGTGGAATTGCTAAGTGCCTTTTCAAACAAACAACAGGTCATCGTGCTATCATGTCAAAACCATGAGGGGAAAAACAATGTCTGAGATAACATCAAAAACATTTAGAGAGAGACGTCATATTAGGGAGGATGGAGTTAGAAGAACATTCAGAAGGTTGAGATTTTATCACATTCAGTGGTGATAAAATAGTTAACATAGTTAATGTGTGGTCATGAGATATTACATCGTGGCCACGACTTAACCTCGTCACATTTAGCCTCTTGTAAACTACGGACGCATTTAAATGGATTTTGTTTATCCGTGTTTGTATAGACGGATAATTTACCTTTATTTACTCATTGACACACAGCACGATTTCAAAACAATCATTCTGTAACACCCGGGACATGAATGATCTCATTACCACATGTTCTTAAGTCATGTCCATGGCATACAATCTCAAAGCCATGCATTATACTATATACTTGTTCACATGCCTTATTAAGTCATGGCCACAACATTGTATAATACGTGCGAGATACAATCTTGTTCGCAATCCTTCGTACGTCATGTCCACAACATATCTCGTTCGCATGCCTTAGTAAATCAGGGCCACGACACTGAATCTTGTGGCCATGCATTATACTTTTTTTTTTGTTCCCACTCCTTATTAAGTCATGGCCACAACATAGTATCTCGCACGCATTATACAATCTTGTTCGCATGCCTTTAGTAAGTCACGGCCACAACATAGAGTAGCATCTTGTTTATCTTGTTCACACGCCTTAAGAAGTCACGTCCACAACAGTATCAGTCACGTCTCAATATCAACTGCATGTTTCGGACGTCTTTGGGTATCCAAACTTTTGGTAGTGTGGGTGTGTGTGTGTGTGTGTGTGTGTGTATCAGAACAAGTCAGAATCTGAGATTCTCAAGTATTAAGATGACTAACTTTTTAGCTGTTACGTCTGAGATCTTAAACAAACAAACAAACAAAAAACAGAAGATGATAATGACTATTGTGTTTTGCATTTTATGTTCTCCTTAAATGAGCTGATGGTATAAAGGGAGGGGGGGTGTATGTAGTGAGTCTCTCTGAGAGCTGAGGCCCCGACCCTCTCTCTGTGTGTGTGTGTGTGTCTCTCACCATCTCTTTCCGCAGCAGAGCCAGCGCCGCGTCCAGGTTGGCCGGTTTGTTGGCGAGCGCGCGGTCCCCCGGAGCCGCTCCTCTGCGCAGGTCGTCCTGGATCATGGCCTTCTTCGCGTGCATCCGCTCGATCTCCCTCCACGAGCCGCCGCTCGAGTTCAGCAGGCCGCTCAGGCTCTTCGGCAGCGGCGGCAGACCCTCAATAAAGGCCGGAGCTCCGCTCGCCGCCCCGTTAGCCGCAGACTTCCCGTTCATATCTCTCTCTCTCTCTCCGAATTAATAAAACAGACAAAACACGTTTAATGCTTACAATGTTTACGCTCTCGAGGCGGTCAACATAACCGCGACACAGTTCACGTCAAACAAAAACTGTTTACGGGACGGAAAAAAAAAATCTCCAGGGAGACGGTACAGCGTTTACAGCTCGTCCTCTCCGTCCATTATACGACCGTTACAGATAGCTCATGGAAAATAAATTAGTTACTTTAGAATTAAATGTCGTTAATTTTTTTTTAAGTTCCCAGAACATAAAGTACAACACAAATCCCGTTCAGGCGCTTCCTGAGTGCTGAGCGTCTCCTCCTCCTCTTTCTCCTGCTACAACAGAGCTCCGCAGTCCGGACATGGCACTTCCGGTTTCATTAAGTGGGCGTGTCCTTAAGTGACGCACGCGCCATAGAAGCGAAAATATTCACGAGCGTTCGATAAATAATACAAATAAAAAAAAACATTCAAAAGAAATGTGTTTTTATTCACGATGTGTTAATTGCTGTCAATGTTTTTTTTTCATAAAACGTTTATGTTCAAAACATAAAAGTATCAGTTAGAATAAAACTGAAAAGATCACACATGGTTTTGTTTCTGAGCTAAAAAAAAAATTCAACTTTGCAAAAAGAAAAAAAAAAAGTTAAAGCATCAAAATAAATGTTAAAAAGTTGTGTTTAAATCTTAAAATAAAATATCATTAAATAAAATGTAAAAATATATTCACGAAAGTTTTCCTGGGATAAAAGTTGGTACTTTTTAAATTTTTTTTTGCTATATTACTCTAGGAAAATATTTACATTTATTATTGATATTTAATGTTATTATTTTTGGAAATTCTTGGGTACCAGCAGACAGTCCTGACACCCACATGCTATTATTACCTGCAAATGGTGTGGTCGACAGTATGACATGAAAGGTCGACTGTTACCATCGATGACACGGCCTACTGTTATACACCGGCCAAACTAGATTTCTGTTTTATAGGACTTATTAAGAAAAATGCATATATGCATTATGCATTAATGCATTATTAATCTAGATAGATAGATATAAAGGTTTTTTAGAAGTAGAGGTGTTTCTAATATATGTAAATATTATGATAGATGTTGTAAATGTCACGTTTTGCACTGCAACATGATCCTTTTATCCCATCGCCCATCCCCATCTCTGTACAATTCCAGTAATGCTTAAAATGTGCAGCAGGAATGGAACCAGTCAGCTGTTACGGCCTTGACTCCTGATGCTACAGGGCTTGAGGTCAGCAGGGCAGTGGGAGAGAGCAGATGGCCGGCGGTGAGGCGACATACAGGCTGAGACAAAAGCAGCGTCTCTAGCACCATGTGGCCAGCACAATGAGACACACACACATACACACCACAGACATACAGCAGACA
>JAQKPX010000012.1:34662102-34674436 GCA_030068255.1 Clarias angolensis
GCCGCCGCGCGCACCTCGTCCGGCTCCGCCGGGGCCCAGGCCGCCCTCTCCGCCGTGTGCGCCGAGCATGACGCGCAGAGCTACACCGCCTACTGCGTCACCTGCAAGATCCCCGTCTGCTACCTGTGCATGGAGGACAGCAAGCACGGCCAGCACGAGGTGAAGCCCATAGCGGCCATGTGGAAGCAGCACAAGGTCAGAGGATCCTCAAGTCCTGGTCTATTAATCCACACTCATACCTGAGGCTTTTAACCCACATGTACAGGTGTACCTTTACTTATACAGCCAACAACACACCACTGCTGCTGATCCTATTATTATTATTATTATTATTATTATGTTATACATATAATACAGAAAAGAAGCTACTTCAGAAGTTTATGCGATATGGAAGTTGACCCATCTCGCTTCCTTAAAAATGGATTTTGGAGAGATGATTTTATATGTGGCCCCAGAAATGGCCATTTTTCCAAATGTTATACTGTCTCGCTTCAAACAATAATCATTTAAAATGTAAATTTTTTCACATTTCTAAATGAGTACTAAAATTGGTGTTTAAGCTTCTAGAAGTATCTGACCTGTAAAAATTGTTGGTTAAATCGTGTTCTTTTTTTGCCAAAAATTTAAAAAGCAAAAAATCTGTAGTGTCATGTTGCGATATCTTAACAATTTTGCCTTTTAGAATAACACACTTGTTCAGGTTTAGGTCTTTTTGTGTGAAGTCTAAACTGGCCAAGTTTCATCTGAATGTTATTAAATGATTTGAATAAAAAATTTTTTTTTACAATTGACACTACAGTACATCTGACATGTGATGTAGCTTCCGCAATTGAACATGCGTGAACGAATATTCATATTTTTTTTTCGAAAGTTTGAACTTGAATGTTCATATGTTTGTATTGGCCTCCACAGTCTCTAGTTGGACTACAGCGGTTTCTAGGTAGATACATGGATGGATGGAATTACTTGAAACTGTTGTATGGTGGCTTGTTGCTTTGCTTCATGGTTGGGGGTTTTAAAATGATTACTAAACATCTTAACCACAAAATTTGACTTTACAGGTGTATAATTACTTAATCATTGTGGTGGGTTCGATTCCCATTTTGGGGACTGTATGCATGGAGTTTGCATTTCATCCCTGTGCTTGGTTCGTTTCCTCCTGGTATTCTGGTTTCTTCCCACCGTCCAAAGACATGCAGATTAGGCTAATCAGATTGCCTGTAGCGTGTGAGTGAATGTTGACCAGATGTCCTACCACCACATCCACGGTCCCTAGCTTGACTACAGATGTTCATAGATGGACTAGAGAGGTTCCTAGAAGGATATATGGATGGAATTACTTAAACCTGTTGTATGGTGGCTTGGTGCTTCGCTCCATGGTTAGCACTTCAAACTTGACGTTCTCCATGTGCTTAGTGGGTTTCCTCTGGGCACACTGGTTTCCTCCCCCTGCATGCATGTAGCCGTGGATTGTTGTTCCCAGTTTGCCCTTAATATATGGGTGAGTGTGTGTGTGTGCTTGGCGTTGCATGAGGTTGGGATCCTCAAGCTGACCACTGGTGTAAAATCTTAAGTCATTATAATGCAGTCATGAAAAAGAAAGAAAAAAGGATGGCTTAGTTTGTCTCCATAGTAACCATCTGATAATCACCACTGAGCATATATTAGTTTTGGCCGATGCTCAGCTTTGTCATGGGATAAAAATGTGTTTTGTGTGATGTTTGTATGAGATGCAGGAGTTTTTTTTACACTCATGAGTACCACAGGCTAGCGATAATACTGTAGCTTTGATGCTCCTAGCGAGTTATAAAGCAATTTATTAGTTTATACGTATAGTGTGAGCAATAGTTCTGTTCTCCTGTCTCTATCACAAACACATGCACTCTCTCACGCAATACCACCTACAATGGTTTCCTGTGTGCTCATTACTCACTTGACGCAGACTCCATGGTTGTAATCGGTGTCTGTGGGAGTAGGTCACCGGTTTTGTGGAGGAAGAGCTAGTGTGTGCATGTATGTGTGTGTGTGTGTGTGCCTGTGTGTGCCTGTGATTCAGCCTACATCCGTCTCTCCCACTGTGCATCTGATTTTCACACGCTAGTGGACTCGAGTTCACTGCATAAACCCGTCAAAGTTCTCTACTACAGGACAGACGGCTGAGATGAGAGCACACGGCGTGTGGTGAGATGCTGAACGAAGGGATCTTATTCAAATCTTAATCGTAGTAGCTCGGAACCACAGACCTTAACAATATGTTGGGTATGTTTTAAAATAGAGTACAGACCAAGTTATAACATGGACACACACAGTATATACTGTATATATACAAACTCTTTGAGCGAATTAGTCTCAAACCACCCGCGTGTTCACGTTCGCAACCACTCACCCCATGTGCTCACTGTAAAGTTGAGTTTTGAGACTATAAAGGCATTTGAGGTGGTAAAACACCGTTGCTTCTTTGTAATCCTACAGGTGGCGCACTCTAAACTATTTACACATTTTCCGTGTGGTAGGAGGGAATTATTTGCTAAGTTTGTTTATAAATAATAATTATGGCGGAGGACAGAGATACGCGCTGCTCAGTTAAATGTTAAACTCTTGTATTTAACCTTTTTTTTGAAGGTTTCAAATTGTGACAAAATAGGTGGGAAAGTTTAATATCGAATCAGGATATTTATAAAATTGTGATACTTATAGAATCACAATTTTAATCAAGTTGACATCGAGCTATTATGATAATATCATATCTGGAGGTGACTGGTGAGTCTCATCCCATATATATATATATATATATATATATATATATATATATATATATATGTACAGGTGCATCTCAATAAATATCAATATAAGATAACAATATCATTGAAAAGTTGATTTATTTCAGTAATTTAATTACAAAAGTGAAACTCATATTATCTACATTCATTACACACAGACTGATATAGTTCAGGTGTTTCTTTTAATATTGATGATGACGGCTTACAGTTAATAAAAACCCAACATTCAGTATCTCAAAAAATTTGAATATTGTGAAAACGTTCAATATTGGAGACTCAATATTGGTGTCACACTCTCATCAGCTAATTAACTCAAAACAACGGCAACGGCCATAATCACAGCCTTGAGAGGATTATGAAACGAAGCTTATTCAAGAATTTGGGTGAGATTCAATAGGAGTGGACAACAGCTGGAGTCAGTGCTTTAAGGGTCACCACACACAGACGTATCCAGGTGTCTTACCCGGGCTAAGGACAAAAATGACTGTTGCTTAGTGGCCCAAAGTCCTAGGACGAAAGTAAATTTTCCATTTCATTTGGAAATCAAGGTCCCTGTGTCTGGAGGAAGAGAGAACAGGCACAGAATCCAAGTTGCTTGAGGTCCAGTGTAAAGTTTGCACGGTCAGTGGTGGTTTGGCGAGCCATGTCATCTCCTGGTGTTGGTCCACTGTGTTTATCAGGTCCAAGGTCAGCGCAGCCATAAACCAGGAAGTTTTAGAGCACTTCCCTCTGCTGACCAGCTTTATGGAGATGCTGATTTCATTTGCCAGCAGAAGTTGCTACTTTCCCACACTGACAAAAGTACTAATACCTTGTTTAAGGACCATGGTATCCCTGTGCTTGATTGGCCAGCAAACCCACCCGACCCAAACCCCATAGAGAATCTATTGTATGTTCATACTTTTCAGTAGTCCATCATTTCTGTGTTAAACGTCTATTTTCTATTTATTGGTCTTAAGTAATATTCTAATTTTCTGAGATAAAGAATTTTGGGTTTTCATTAACTAATAAGCCATAATCATCACAATTTACAGAAATACATCGGTCTGTGTGAAATCAATCTATATAATATATGAGTTTTACTTTTTGAATTGAATCAAAGTTGGTTGTTGAATGGATAAAGCAGGATAACATTTTGCTTTTGGTGACTTTGCTTAATTGAGTTGTGGCAAAAAAAAAAAAATCCATTGAATAGTACAAATTCTGCCAAAAAGAATGGTCGAATATCTAATCAAAATTTTACCAGAATCTTAGTGATGGCTACCAAATGCATCTGCTAAACGTTAAACTTGCTAAGAAACATTCAAATCCATAAAAATGAAACCTTGTACAACTGAGAGCCCAATATTGTCACTATGTCCTTCATTTTCATGATGAGTGTATACACGTCTGACCAGACGTTACCGAGAAACCACCAAGATTACCCATCTGTCCTAAAGACTTTATCAGGGTTTGTGATAATCTTATCAAATGCGTCATCTGAATTCCCACAGATCTGAGATTCTGCTCTGTATTTCAGACCTTCTGGTTTAGCAGCACTGTGCACTCGCTTCTAGAGAAAATGCTCTGTTTCCTTGGTGATTTATTGCTGGAAGGCGAGCCAGAACGAGTGGGTGAAAGAAACAGCGAGAACGTGTGCACGTCTTCAGGGCACTCAGATGGAACGAACAAGCAGGAGGCTTCAGCTACATTAACCTACATTCTGCCTCCTCACGCTATAGTAAGCGTCATTACTGACGTAGGAGTACCGTGTTCCCATTCACACACTAAATACCAGAGCAGAGGCTGAAGGAACGGAGGACGAGTGCTATAGCGTGGGTTCACGCGGCATCTTGGATAAGTTTTGTCCTGTTCTTGCTCTGGCAGATCAAGCCATCGGTGTTTCCTCACTTGCGACTTGGCCCGTGAGCTGCCTAGCGAATAAGGGCGCTGAAGCGAACGTTAATCAGGGAAGCACTCTGTTCTCTCCTCTCGCATACTGTATTCATGACTGAAAGGAAGGACCTCATGAATATTTGATGGTGCCGGGGCTTTAAGCACTTAGAAAAGATGGACCGCGTGTGTCATAATTAGTCCACAGAGTTTTAGGGCATTCATGTGCTGGGATAAATTCCCAAAGAAGAAAGAAAGAGAGATGGTGGGAGGTGGGTGAAGGTGACAGAAAGTGAGAAATCTGGCAGGGTGTAGGTATAAAAGGCCATATGTTGGATCAGTTTGCAATTTATGACCCCTTGCTGAAGTGTTATGGTTTGAAAAAAACAAACCCTTTCTGCTTTCTCAGCGAAAGCGGTAATTAAAATTATTCCAGCAGAAAAGCCGAAGGGGGAAAGAACGCAGAATATTCAGGTGCTTTAACTTGGTGCGAGCTTTGAACAAAAAGACAGGACTGTCTTATCTTTTGTCAGGACAAAACCTTAAACCTTATGCAATGTCTTTATTAATTAGGAAATTAACTCATGGCCACTTTCAGGGCTCTGACTATAAGCTACATCCCCAAACAAGACCTTTCCTCGGTGCAGACTCAAGTGTGAACACGCTGTTAGTTTAGCCTCCTATTGCTATGGTATAGTACTGAAAAACAGAGAGCTATCCACTCAGAGATTCTTTAGCTATACTTATAAAGAATATATACTTATAAAGAAACCTGGAGATCTCTACCCTCCATTTTGAGAAGCAAGTGCAAACAACTCCACCAGAAGCAGCCATGTAATTAATTGCTAATTAGTAAAGACGTTCCTCAAGGCTCAGTTCTAGGTCCAGTTTTGTTCCAGATTTGTGCACTGGAGATCAGAGTAAACAATCAATTAGCACTGAGATAGAGCAGCTCCATGTGTTTATAAATAAATTTTCCAATCACAATAAATTCTGTAAAATATATATATATATATATATATATATATAGTGTGCATATATACACACCCAGAGCCAGCCTCTCATCAGCACACACACACACACACACACTAAACATGTTCAGTCATCAACTTGAAATGTCAAGCGTATCCCTATTTCCCATCGTCTCCTTTTCTTTCCAGCTCTTTGTTTCCTTTGTCAGAGGATTGTTTTTTTTTGTTAAAGTACATAATTCGATAATAGCACAGAGTGTATTCAGCAGGATAAAAGGGTGCACCTCATTTCATTAACGAGCACTCTGCATCTCTCATCTACTGTTTCACTGCTACACGCTATGCAGATTTGACCCAGATTAGAGATGTTATTATTCTCAGAGCAATCCATTGTTCACTTATTGTTCGAGGTTTAAATAATTCTCAAATTATGTCAAAGCTCCTATGATTTTTTACATTCTAATTCTCTTTTCAAATGCAAAATGCATTAACTACAGCTGGGTTGATGTGAAGATAGGAGTGTATTCTGCTGCTTTTCACATTTCAAACACAACAACAGTCTAAGAAGTGAGGTAATGTTAACCATAGCGACTAGATTGAACCTCGCTTCCTCTTGGAAAAAATGTTCACATCTGGTAGGACACTTGAAGAACTATTAGAGCATTTTTGTCATTTTTGGTACCTGTCTTTATGGTACAGTATACCTCTAGAGGGAATTATATGATCCGGTGCCAGTCTGGTGCGCCAAATGGGCCTGGCGGTTTTCCATATGCGACCGTGGTGGCATGCTGCCTTCCCGTCTGTCCACACAGAAATGCATACATGATCAACACAATCATGACGTCTTACATACGGTTACAGGATGGCTTTTTTTGTTTTATTTAAAGGTCCCATATTTTATGAGTTAACACCTCTCCAGAGGGCTCCAGTGTGTGTGTATGTGTGTGTGAGTGTGTGTGTGTGTGTGTGTTCATGCTCCTGCTGAAATACCCCTCAGATAATACATTATTTTTTACTTTAAACTCCCTTTGCATCACTTCTTCTCCAAACACACCGTTTCAGTATCTATGTTCAAGATTCAATATTTACGATTCAAAAGACTTGACAGTATGACTACATTGGAATGTTTAAGCAGAAACTCTATGAGTCTGTGATAAGATAAGAGAAATAAAGTAGAATGAACATATGTATAATGCAGGAATAGGAAAATAAATCAACATACTATAATACTATAACAGTTATGTAATACCCTGTGATATGTTTTAAACATGATCACGAGATATTGGGGATTTGTTGTCACAGTTTCTATATTACATTTTGTTCTTGATGTACACTGGTTATAGGAGCCGGTCTCTATAAGACAGATAGAACTATACAGTATGTAATTGTAAATGAGCTAGCGGAGTCATGCACCTCCAGAGCTGAGCAACAGACTGGAGGAGGGGCTTATCACATATGAGGTCACAATAGGGGGAAATCTAATTGGCTTGTTTAAGCTCGCGGAAAATACAAAAATGGAGAAAGGACAATTTCTTTTTTCTTATTTATTTACTTATTTATTATATGCACCATGGACAAACAGCAATTCTTTTAAAAATGACTTAAAACATCAAAGCCTGTTTCTCATGACTAGGCCAAGTTACACATACTGTAATAGACAGCAGTGACAGGAATCAGCAGGGACGTCCTGATACGATATTATCATGATACTCATATATCATATATAAACTTTGATTTAAAAAAATAGATTTTGTAAGCGATAAATGAATTGCCAAACAAAAGAACCCTGATATGTAACCGAATCAATTCCACCCACCCCCTTTTTTGCTTTTGTACTTTTTTCCTTTTTTTTCAAGCTTGCAACATGCAAATCCTAACACACATAACCTAACCTGTGCACCTGTTCTGTGTACAGAGTGAAGGTAATGTAAGAGAGGAGGTTGATGATTTGATCAGCTGTATATGACGTATGTTGCGTCAAATGTCAGAAATGTGAACGTGTAAAAAAAAAAAAATTTAGTTTTTTTGACTCACTGTTGAGTTTTAATCAGTGCTCATCTAATCTTAACAAACGGGAAGTCAGGGCGTGATTGAATGTGGCAGAGTGACGACCCCGCTGCACCGATGACACTGGCAGCATCTTAGTGTCTCCCACTTTTTCACACACACACACACACGTACACACAGTGAGCAGCGAGCCGTGAGCTGGCGTATCCGATCCGTCACAGTCCTGTTAGCCGTCCGGACAGCTTGTCGAGGCAGATGGCACGTTAATAGAGTGAGGAGGAGAGGGTCTGGATGTGTGTGTGTGTGTGTGTGTGTGTGTGTGTGTGTGGACTGGTTTAAGATCCTGCTGATCGCTGGGTGGCCCAAAGGAAGAGGAGCAGGTGTGGAAAAAAGTGTGTTTGTGTGTTTGTGTGTGTGTGTGTGTGTAAATATATACGAGTGTGAGTACGGATGGATTAGGTCCAAGGTCTGGAAGGAGAGAATCATTACTGATGATCAGTCAGGAAGTGCTGGGTAAACTGCTATAATAAACAAAATGGGTCAATGAATTCTTACGCAATATGTATTACTAAATGTGGAATTGATTATTTTTTATTATTAACAAGCAAATCGGGAAAAAGCAGGTGGATGGAACGCTGCTTTGGATGCTTTACACGGCATGTTTGTTTGTTTTTTGTACATATAGTCTGGAAGCATGGCGAGTCTATTAATGGTGTAGTCTATAACATATTTTTGTTCATACATCAAACTCCCTCACATTCTCGACTTCTACAGTACGTTCAGTCCGTGGAAACTACCTGCTGTTTTAAATGCACTGCTTCAGCTCTGGCGTCTCATCGATTTGGCGTCCGAGGCCGAACAGACGAGATTAGCCGCGAACGTGCCAACAGACAGATACAGCTCAGCAGCTCGGGGTTTACGGACTGCCGCTGTTGGCTGGAACGTGAAGACGGGGAGGATTTTAGGTGTTTATTTTATTGCTTTATTTAGTGGAGCTTTATCTCAGTGCCATATTAGACTCTTTGGCTCTTCAGGCATTCACACATTCATTATGGATGCGGTTATTTTTTCACTCATCCGGTCTGTTCGTTGTGTTGCTCTGGAGTGTGATTGGAAAAGTAATCAGCGTCTTCGCCGTAGCTATTGTTCCGCCCATGTTTGTACTTTGCGTCTTTAACCGCTATTTGGTCGTTTTATAAATTCCATGCAAATGATCATATTATAGCTGAATGTGAATAACAATCATTTTGTGTGTGCATGTGTGTGTGTGTGTGTGTGTGTGTGTGTTATCTGCAGTGCCAGTTGTCTCAGGCGTTGAATGGTGTGTCGGATAAAGCGAAGGATGCCAAGGAGTTCCTGGTGCAGCTGAAGAACCTGCTCCAACAGATCCAGGTACAGGCTTCATCTTGTTATTGTTAATGAACAGAGGATCAAAGGATCATATTCATGATTGTTTTAATCGACGCATATGGAATTATGGAATTAAGTAACAACAGCAATAGTCGGTTGTTATTTTAAGACATGAAGGTCGGCTGTTCTGGATCAGTTCTTGCACGAACAGTATTGTGTCCATCAAGCTCCATGATGAAACTGTCTCTCATGAGGACCTTCCCAGGAAATCAAGACCAAAACCTACCAGTTACCTCAGAAAGTGTGTTTTTAACAATGAAGTTTCTTTAAAAATAATTAAACTGTAAGACAAATATAAATATTAATAGAAATAGAGTAATAGAGTGAGTTTTGGGCTTTCAGTCGGGGTACAATGGATGACAAACTTTATGTTTCAGATCATATCATGGTTTTTAAAGCATAGATTTCAAGTTATTTTTACAGTAGTTCAAAAAGTGAGACAAAGACAAACATAATTTTTACTTTTACATAAATATACATCGTCAGCAAAAAACATGTATACACACTTCAGGAAAAGAAAAAACTTGTATAAATATTTGAACACTAAATGTATTGGTGTATGTTATATATTAATATACAGTATATATGATAATAATATGATGACATCATACTATTTTTCTTTTCCTGAAGTGCATACATATAGATTTTGGAGTCATGGCGGTATATTAATCACCACGCAAAAGAATCACGATACATAATCTGATAGTTTTTCTCCCCACATCTAGTATTTTTCTAGTTATTTTTTGATTTATCGTCTAGTAGAAATTACTCTTTTTATTGTTTGACTGAATTTTCAGTTGTTATGATTTCACATATCCGTTTTGTAAAGGGTGGAAAACGATTTGGATATTTTGACTAGTGAAAAGGAGCATGGATTGTACTCGTTTTTACCTGCACGTTCGTGGACGCAAAATGCGCATCCCGTAATGGTTAGTGCCGCTTGTACACGTGATCAGAAACGTGGTCATCTGTTACAATACAATGTTGTAAACAATAGAGGGCGAACTGTGTGTCACTGTGGAAATCCCCAACTGAACAACCTAGCGTTTGAGACATAAACTAGCGCAGAGGAATTAATTTTTCTTTATTTTTTGGATTTTTCCTAGATTTTCTCCCCAATTGTAGTCGTGTCCGATTCCTCCTCGCCACTAGGGGGCTCCCACATTAAGGCTACTTCTACTACCATGTGTTTCCTCCGAACCACGTGACGCCAGCCGACCACATCTTATCGAACTGCTCGCTCACGCACCCTTGGTGACGGCGTAACACACTCGGAGGACAGCGCTATCCACTCCTTCCGCTTGCGCGAGCTCACAGACGCCCCTGATTGGCTGTAGAGCCGTGATTAATGTGGGAGCACAAAGTACCTCTCATCCCTCCCCTCTGAGAGAGCTCGGCCAATCAGCTCTTGGGTTTAGCATCGTGTGTGTGTCTCCCTGCGGAGTGTTTGCAGCACCGCTATCCGTCCACTCTATAACATGAACACACTGAGCATAAATATTTAACACCTTCACCCTAGCTGAATCTGGGGCAGGCTGGATTAGAAGTGGGATGGTGTATTTTTAGTCTCATGAGCGAGAGCATGTGTGTGTGTGTGTGTGTGTGTGTGTGTGTGTGTGTGTGCTTGTGTGTGTGCACACCTCCTCTACACCTAATCCAGCCCTGAGTCTCCGACTCACACAGTGACTCACTCGCTGCGCTGCGTCAGACCCGGACACGTGTGTGTGTGTGTGTGTGTGTGTGTGTGTGTGTGCGTGTGCTTGAGACGTAGGCTGAAGTTTCAAACCCCCGAACCAGGATCTATATTCAGGCTTTATGAATGATCGTCTGTGTGTCTCCAACCTCCTACGTGCTCGTGGTGAGAGTGAGAGAAGAAGAGCGTGGGAGTGCGCGAGGGACGGAGGAAAGGATGAAGACTGACGATCTGGCTTCGGAAGAAAGGAAAGTTTTTCACTATATGTGAAGACACAAGTGGGCGGAGTTTCAGCTCTTTCCAAACATCGTGAATGTACAGTACAGTTGAATGAAATGGAAAAAAAACTAAACGTTGGATGATTCCATCTCTCTGAAGGAAAATGATGGAAAATAACAAAGTATTTACGTATTAGTCAAGTAACTCTACTTCTCATTTAAAACACTGTTTGTACTTGTGTGTGTGTGTGTGTGTGTGTGTGTGTGTTTAATAGGAGAACGGCGTGGAGTTCGAAGCGTGTCTGGTGGCCCAGTGTGACGCCCTGATCGAAGCACTCACGCGGCAGAAAGCCAAGCTGCTCACCAAGGTCACCAAGGAGAAGGAAAGCAAACTGAAGGTGGGCTAACACACACTAACACACACTAACACACACACTCTCACACACACACACACACACACACACACACACACACACACACACACACACTCTTAAATTAACTCCCACGGTGCTCCCTGTCAGAATGATTCCTAATCTCTTGTGACAAGACTCCAGGACCCCGGTAACACCAGCGTGACAGCCGTGACGGCCCACGCGACAGCCGCGCTACACTCATACCTGCCGCTCTGACCTTCTCCGCTAACACGGGTAATAATTAAAAGCTATTAGCCAGCGCTAGTAATTGACCCCTGCTGTAATTAGCATTAGCAGCAATCTGTTTTTGCTTCAACTCTTCTAAAGGTAAGGTTTGTGCTTGAAATTCGGATTTTGTGACGTTCCAGGAGAAAATGGGAAACGTGATAGCAGCAAAAAGGCCGTTCGAGTCAATCCGGGACTTTTAATGAAATTTCTGGTGATGAGACTCTCAGCCGCAGGAAAACATTCGAACGGTGCGAACATTTTTAAAGAAGACCGTACGTCTGTGAATGACGATCCCGGCCGATGTGGCTCGAAGTTCACTGCAGTCGTTCCCATTACGCGAGTGGAACGCCTGATTCTGGGATTTGCGGAAGAGATGCATCTGTCTGTGAGAACTGTACACACAGTCATTCACCAGCACTACTTGCACATTACAGGAACTCGGCTGGGAGTTATCGCCACATCCACCGTACAGTCCTGACCTCTCTCCAAGCCATTTCAACATGTTTGGGGTGTTAAAGGAGTTCCCGGGAGGCCGGCGTTTGAGACGTGAAGCAGGCAGTCCGATCATGGCTCTGGCATACTGAGAAAACTTTCTACCTTGATGGTGTCCAAGCATTAGTGAAACACTGGGATGAGATCAATCCCTGCTATCCATTATCACCCACATGAGGATGGGTTCCCTGTTGAGTCTGGTTCCTCTCAAGGTTTCTTCCTATTACCATCTCAGGGAGTTTTTCCTTGC
>JAQKPX010000012.1:34809534-34823127 GCA_030068255.1 Clarias angolensis
TCTTTCGTGTCGTCGCACTGCACATCGATTTCCCTTCTTTCAGTCAGACGCGATTGTGCTGCATGTTAAAGATGAAATATTCATGTGCTCCAAACAAGCCAGCAGCATCAAAACACACACACATACACACACACACACACGGAACAAGGAACACTGGCCACACCTGACACCGAAATGTAACTATTATGTGAAAAGTCATTTCTAAACATCTCACAAATTCGCACTCAGACTCAGGGTCTACGGTTCTCACTGCAGGAGACATTTCTCACCTTTCCTTACAGTTTAAATTCTCAGTGTCTTTGTGCGCTACCACTTGTCCTTTTTGTCTCTGTGCTCTTGTACCTGCAGTCTCTGTGGCAACTGTATGGTGTTGAAATTTATATGCACTTCCTCTTAACGTATCTGTCCACCTGTACCTGACATTTCCGCTCACAGGAACTCAACGTCTCCAAGCACCTGTCCCCGACGTATCCGCGCACCTGTACCCGACGTATCCGCGCACCTGTACCCGACGTATCCGCTCACCTATACCCGACGTATCCGCGCACCTGTACCCGACTGGACCTGACATTTCTGCGCACCTTTACTCGATGTCTCCATGCACCTGTACCCGGCAATCTCCGAGCACCTGTACCCGATGTATCTGAGCACCTGTACACAACATCTCCGCCCACCTGTTCTTGGCACCTGTACCCGCCATCTCTGCGCATGAATCTGGCTAATTGTCTAAATAAAAAATATCCATCAGACAACAACTGCATCATCTCTCGACACAGCATGTTAGAAATTACCGATATTAATTTGCATCTATTTAGACAGGCATGCCAGTTGCCTCGTTACCCAGAACAGTTAGCAAGACCATGTGGGTTTATTTATTTATTTATTTATTTATTTATTTATTTTCAGAAGTAAATGAATCTCGGGATGTCCCACGTACTACTGAACCAGCAGAACAACGACGGCGGATGATTGACTTATGATTCAGTGCTGGTCGGTGACATGACCTCCAGCTAACCCTAGATATTATGAAGCCTTGATCCGCTCCAGACAGCCTCCATCTCTCAGGGGTTCTGCCGCGGAGATTAATTACCATACCGATTAATTATTCACGAGCCGACCGCAGACGGGCGGGGCTCCAGCCCACGGTTAGACACGCGCGATCCCTCGACGCAAATTTACAATGCAAAGGTTGTGTAATATTTATGAAGGGAATGGCAGAGGCAGAACGGGGCCTAATCAATGTGGAGAGACGGATGTAGACTTTAAACGAGGTTAAGTGCCTAAATATAGTAGCGCATGATCAAAATTCTAAGACTCCCACACGCTCTGCCGTGGTGATTTCACCTCAAGGTCACATCAAGATCCAGGTCTATGGCGGTGTTAGTCGTCCCGAGTATTACATTTTGAGTCGGGTTTGAACTTGTTGGAGGAATGATGATGTCGCCGGATGAAACCGGCGGTCAGCGGCGTAATATCTGATTTGTTGATGCATGATATAAAGTCATTTCTATTCCGGGGCCTCCAGGCCCCCTGGCCAGTGCAATCTTTTTCATTGTAATCCAGCGGCAAATACGACTCAGGCAGCTAATCAAGGCCTGCGGAACGCTGATGACATGCCCCAGCTGGAGAAAAAATACATTCTGACAGGATGCTGCTGATGATGGGGTTGTTTACCAAAGCTTCAGGGTGTCATTTTAAAAGCGGTTTCAAAAGCATCTTGAAAAACTTTTTTTTTTTTTAAATGACTAGAATGTGATGTATTGCTACAAACACCAGCATGTCATTAGTTAGCGGCGTGTAATTGCAAAGGAATTGTGAATTTGAGGAATGATGAATCGCTGTTCCACAAAACGCGGGTCCTGGAGCGTCTGAGCGAGAGTTCACGGTCCGCTTCCAGGTGATTACAGTGAGGAAGGGATTTGATTCGGAGTTTTGCAGGAAAAACGAATCAAACATGCCATGCGTTTTCCTTCACATTGTAAATACAGTAGAAAAAAAAGAGTCGATTACTGCCATGTGTTCTGTGCTGCATTCTACTGTAGCTATATAAAGCACCGAGTCTCAAATGTACCCCACGGCAATGAATCACACGTTGATTGACGTGAACTCAATTACAAGTGAGAGTGACTTGACTCTGAATCGAATCACCTGTAAAAAGCTTCTCAAACCTGCCATGTGATTCCTTCTGTGCTGTACTGTATATACAAACTGGGGTGAACTCGGAGAAAGGAAAACGACTCGCTTGCAGGATTACATCATCATGCCATGTGTTTGGATTGACACTGTACTGTATATACGGGAAAAAGCAATGAGTCACAAACTGACCCAAGTGAACTCAGTTGTAGTAAGAAAGTCGTTGGGAGTGAATCAGACATCCAATGGGTTTTGCATCACATGTAGAGTGTATAGAGCAATGAATCACAAACTGAGCCAAGTGAAACCAATTACAGTGGGAATCTTATTCCGGATAGACGCACTTTCAGGAAGTGAATCAACTAGCATTTTGTTATACACCGTAGAAAGATAAAACAGTCAAACACTGACCTGAGTGACCTCAATCACAGTAAGGATGCTATTTCACCTTGAATTGACGCCACATTTTTCGGGTTGCACTGTACTGTACAGTATATGGCGGCACGGTGATGTAGCGGTTAGCCCTGTCGCCTTGTACCTCCAGTGTAAGGGTTCGATTCCTGGCCAGGCTCGATTCACGTCTCTCTGTGCATGAAGTTTGCATGATCTCCCCGTGCTTGGTGAGCTTCCTCCGGGTACTCCGGTTTCCTCCCACAGTCCAAAGACCTGTAGATTAGGCTAATTGCCGTGTAGTGTGTGAATGAGTGAGTGTATGTGTGTGTGCCCTGTTTTGGATTGGTACCCTGTCCAGGATGTACCCCGCCTTGTGCTTATTCGCACTGAGAAAACGATTTGAATCTGAATCGACTCAACCGAAAGAAGTGATTCAGACATCCCATGTGCTTCGTGTTCCAGGGTATACAGTGCAATGAATCGCAAACCGAGTGAAGTGGACTCAATTACGGCGAAAGCGATTCGCTTCTGAGTCGACTCACCTGCAGAAAGTGATTCGAACCTGCCATGTATTTTGTGTTGAACTGTTTATAAAGCAACGAGTCGCAGAACCGACCTGGTGAACTAATTGAATCATCGTGCCATGTGGGCATTTAGGGATACAATGTCTACAGAGCAACAAGTCACTTATCTAAGCCAACTCTAATGTAGTGAGAAAGTGATTTTTTAAGTCATTCCATGTGTTTTGCACTACAGTCTATATAAGGCAAAGAAGAGCAATTACAGTGAGAGTCATTTGACTCTGAATCGACTCACATGCAGGAAGTGATTCAAAGTTAGTATATAGAGGGCAACGAGTCACAAACTGAGTCAAGTGAACTCTGTTACAGCCGAGAATATGATTTGACTCTGAATCGACTCAAATGTAATTCATTATACCATGTTTTTTGGGTTAAACTGTGTATAGAGCAACAGATCACAGATTGAGTGATTTGTCTCTGAATCGATTCAACAACAGGAAGTGAATCAACATGCCATGTGTTTAGACACGGCACTGTATTTAGAGCAGCGAGCCACAAACTGACCCAAGTGAACTTGATTAGCGATAGTGAGAAAGTGATTCGACTCTGAATCGACTCAAGTGAATCAGACACTCCATGTGTCACAGTGCAGAGCAATGGATCACAAATTAGAGTTGGATTGATTTGATTCTGAATCGAGTCATCACACTGTACAGACAAACTGAATGCAACACACTGACTTAAGTGACTTTAGCTGTAGTGAGGACGTCATTCGACTCTGAATCGACTCACCTGCAGGAAGTGACTCGGACGTGTCATGCGTTATGCACAGGATTCTCAGTAATACACTCTCCTCAGTAACACACACTTCTCCTGCACACGACTCTACTTCCTGTTCTCACACAATGTGAAATAAAATAAAATAACCCTCTGAACGTTGTGTGTGTGTGAAGTCTTGCCAGCGTCTGTGTCTGAGTCTTGAGCTTTATAGACTGTGATCCTCTTTCTGCACTTTGTCTTCTTTAATGACTGATGGTTGAGGTTTTTTTCCTCCTCTTTGTTTAGTTTACAGTATTCCCAGATCTCTCAGTCTGATTATTGCTCTTGCGTTCATTTCGAACTTGGTATTAGATACTATTTTGGGTTTTATAATATTAATAACCCTCCTGTGTATGGATTCAAAGAAATCTTTTTTATATTATAATTCTGTAAAGGTGTGATAAAGCCAGGCTTAAAGAGAGAGAGAGAGAGAGAGAGAGAGAGAGTGCGCACACACAAACTCGAATAAAGTCTTGACTTTGTGATCACCTAACTGACACCACCTTCTAAAAATATAGCTCTTAAGGCACACACACACACACACACACACACACACACACACCTTACTTGGAGGTAATGGATAAATCTTTTCAGCAATCTTAAGTGATCCTGTCAGATCTATAGCAGAAGGTTAGATATAGTGTTGATTGTGTGTGTGTGTGTGTGTGTGTGTGTGTGTGTGTATGTTTCATCATCTTTTTCTCTTGTGTCATTTTTTCCATCTTGCTTCCATTAGCTTTCTATCTCTATTCATTTTCTGTATCTCTCTCTCTCTCTCTCACACACACACTTTTGGAAAATACTTGTCTGTGTTTTTTCCCTTTTGTTTCTCGCTCCTAATTAATTAGCGGATAGTTAACATGTGAAGTAACTGATGATGTATCACTTTCCCTCCACTTTGTGTTGGTCTGTCACATAAAATCCCAATAAAATACATTGACATTTGATGCTCGTAACGTGTGGAGAGGTTCAAGGGGTGTGAATACTTTTGCAAGGCACTGTAATTAGAGCGGATGGCAGATCAGGCTTGTTTATCCTCACAGTATCAGCCACAGTGAGCTTCCTGTCTGGGGTTTGCCGACTGCATTCATAAGGCCATAAGACGTGAAGATTTTATTGATATCATGAATCTGCCAAATCAAATTATTATTATATATTATAGGTCTTTAGGTATCATTTATATTATTCAATCATGTACACGTGACACACACAACCCTCTGACCTACAGTGTGGATGCATGGGAAATGTCCGGGAATAGATAAGATGAGTGTTACTTAGTATGGAGGTGTGTACAGTAACCTGAATGAGATCTTAATGATGGTACTGTGCAAAAGTCTGTTTATTATTATTATTATTATTATTATTATTATTATTATATTTCTTCTTCTTCTCCTTATTATTATGATACAAACGTCATTAGTAATGATAATAATAATAATAATAATAAGAAGAAGAAATATTCTTTTTTGTAACATAAAAAATTAATTAATAATAAAAAAAAAAATTCCAAACATTATTATTTCAGAAAAAAACAATAAAAAAACAATATACAGCGGTACCTCGGCATGCAAATTTAGGCGAGACATTTCATATTGTAAATCACATTTTCCCACAGGAAATAATATAAATGCAGATAATCTGTTCCAGCCACCCAAAAATATGACCAATATTACCAATTTTCAACACTATAACCATATTTTTGCATTTAAAAACAATCAAAACATTTAGAAAAAACATGAAGTAAATATAGTAAAATATATTTTTTATTTAACCTTAATTTTTACTTAACCTTAATTTATGATTTCTCTTGGCACTGGCTGCTTTAAAAAACAAACTCCGTTTTTTTCTTGCTATCGTCCTTGATAACATTCTTGGGAGCCACAGTGCTGTGTCCTCACTAAGTCTTACACAAAATGCAAAGAAAAAGTAAACTGATGCAAACAAGTTTTGATCGGCTACCAAAAATACACAGCTCGGTTGCTTATATGCTAAAAATGCTTCGTATACCGAGACAAATTAAAAAAATTCAAAGTATACCGAGACAAATAAAAAAAATTCAAAGTATACAGAGACAAATTAAAAAAATTCTAAGTATACCGAGACAAATTTCAAAAATTCTAAGTATACCGAGACAAATAAAAAAAAAATCAAAGTATACCGAGGCAAATTTCAAAAATTCTAAGTATACCGAGACATATTTCAAAAATTCAAAGTATACCGAGACAAATTAAAAAAATTCAAAGTATACCGAGACAAATTTCAAAAATTAAAAGTATACCGAGAAAAAAAAAATAATTCAAAGTATACCGAGACAAATTTCAAAAATTCAAAGTATACCGAGACAAATTCCAAAAATTCTAAGTATACCGAGACAAATTAAAAAAATAAAAGTATACCGAGACAAATTTCAAAAATTCAAAGTATACCGTGACAAATTAAAAAAATTCTAAGTATACCGAGACAAATTAAAAAAATTCAAAATATACCGAGACAAAGTATACAAGTATACAAATTAAAAAAATTCTAAGTATACTGAGACAAATTTGAAAAATTCTATGTATATCGAGACGAATTTCAAGAATTCTAAGTATATCGAGACAAATAAAAAAAATTCTAAAATACCGAGACAAATTTCTAAAATTCTATGTATATCCAGACAAATTTCAAAAATTCAAAGTATACAGAGACAAATTAAAATAATTCTAAGTATACAGACGTACCGCTGTATTATGTAAAAGAGCATTTTTCAGACAAAAAAGATTCTCTGCATTTCCTTATAAAACTGCACAAATTGTACCTGAGACTATATTTTAATAAAAGACTCATCACACTTATCATTGGCTTTGTTTCATTAATTACTGTTTATGTCGTTTTAACATCAAGATTTTTGTGTAATCTGGGTCACTTTGTGAAAGGAAAAGATTCCAGCCAAAATAATGGCATTTATGAGATTTTTACTGCTCTGAAAAATGTCGAAGTTGAGTAAAAAAAAAATAAAAATCTAGAAATAGGGTAAAAGAATTGTACATTTGGTTGATTGTAATTTTACATCCTGTAGATTATGAAGGTTTTCACAGCGTCGAGGCAAGTCGGCCGAGAAACAGTTAATGGACTGATTAAAGGGAGAGCAGGCTCAAGCGTACACACACACACACACACACACACACACACACACTCAACTCACTGATGTGGCTTGTTTCTTCAACATATCGTCTAGCAGATGTGCACATGTGTACACCTTGATACACAAACACGGTTTCTTCCAGAATAAACACACACGTACAGTACACATGTGAACCAGATGTAGACCGACAGGCGAGTCTGTGAACTGCAGCTGTTCACTTCGCTCTTGTATATTTATTTATTTTCCTGGACCTTTTCAAAATTCTCTCTCTCTCTCTCTCTCTCTCTCTACCTCTTCCATGCCTTGTTTTGACATACCGAGCTCAACATCACGCTTTATCTCTTAAACGTGTACACTGTACGTTGGCATTGTCGTTCAGACAAAAACCTCGCTCTTTCCGGCAGCTTTGTTCGCGCATCTCCACCGCGGATATCTGGCACTCAAAGCTGAACACGAGCAGTGATGATGTTCTTTGCGATAAACATTGTTTGACGGTCGTTTCTTTCATGTCTGCGCTCCTGTCAATCCTTCATCCTTCACCACGTCTTACATTATCTAAGTGAATAGCATCTTTATTTTTTATTTTTTTGACAAAAAAAAGAGAAAAAAACAACAACACAAAAATATGGGAAAAAAAAAAAAAATATATATATATATATATATATAAATGAGCAACGCGTTAAAGGAGTTCCTGGGAGGCCAGGGTTTCGGACGCGACTTCAGACGCGTACTTTTCAAACTTCCTTCATTGAAACGCTGGAGTAAGTGCATCAGTGTCGCAGGGGATTATATAGAGAAATAAAGGGAGTTTTTTAAAATTTCATAACCCTTTTCTATTACTCTGCTCAATTAAAAGTCCCGGTTTGAATCGAACACTGCTCTTACATATACAGTAGCCTAGATTTCCAATGGTTAAAGCACAACATAATTGTCTCATTCCCTTGTGTTAATAACCCGTGCCCATGCATAATTTTATTTATCTAGTATTATTATTATTTTTTTTTATGATGTACAAGATATACAAATATGTGCACCCCAGAACGCAACACATGATGAAATCAAATTGCAAAAATCATTTGACATTATTAAGCAAGCGCTCTTCTTCCATCCAGTCCTGAGTTTATAAGATTTGTGTTTAATTTTGCTGCTGAGAGCGTTTGTGCAGTAACAGTAACAGTAACACCTCTTCATTGATTATATTCCTATAATGGCACGATACCAAGTATTTTACTCCCCAGTTGCTCCATTATTGCTCTTTCTTTATTAAATTATACACTGAACAGAAACTAACTGCATGAATTCACAATGAAAGGTACACTGCTATAAATCATTACGCTTACGGGCATTTATTCAGCGAGCGCGTTAGCAGCTCCATATGTGATCTAATATTTCATTTTTTTTATTCCGTTTGAATTCTGCACCTTATCACCTCTCTGTAAAGTCTGATAATGTTGACATTCTGATTTCGAGGCCTGTCGTTCCTCGAGCATCATAGGCTTAGACAGGCAGACACACTGAAGGTCAGAGATAACACACAGATAAAGGACGAAAGAGCAAATAAACAAACTAGCATGCTGAGTGATAAGGAGACTGAGCAAGAGACAGAGAGAGAGAGAGGAAAAGTCATCTAGATAGAAAGATCAGAAACCAGTTTAAAGATGTTTTGAATTGGGATAAGTAGTTTAAACTGTGTACTAGACTGTATCATTGCACTGTTTTATCAAACAGTTCCAAAAAGCTTACGCTTTGTTCATAAGAAGTGTGGAGAAAGTAGATAAACTAGGTGCGATCAGGTGCTTATACACTCACGGAAAAAGGATTGGGTGTGTTTTGCTCTCATCAAGATGGGATTCCACTGGGAGCTGAAAAGATTCGTTCTGGAGCAGACTGGGTCGTACAAGCATGCGGGTGTATTGGTGAGGTGAAAAGTCCTTGAAGCAGGCAGGATTGGTTTCTTGATAAGCAAAGGAGATCTGATCAAAACACATTTAGAGTAGGTAGGTTTGGACAAGATGTAGAAGTGGGAGGAATTGGTTAGCAGTCCTTAAGGACCTGGTTGGACTGGTCAGAATTCCTATGGTAGTGGACAGGATTGCTTAGAATTCCCATAGCAGTGGACATGATTGGTCTCAGTTAGATTTGGACCAGAAAATTACTTTGGCAGCAGCTGGGATTGATCAGAATCCCTTAGATAATGAATGGGACTGGCCAGAAGTCCTATGGTAGTAGAAGGAATTGGTCAGATGGCGGTGGATGGGATTGGTCGGAATTTCTATTGTAGTGGATGGGATTGGTCAGAATCTCTAAGAGTGTTGATGAAATTGGTCGGAATTTCCACAATGGTGAATGGGATTGATCAGAATATCCATGATGGTGAAGGGGTTTGGTCAGAATATCCATGATGGTGAATGGGTTTGTGGGTTTGGTCAGAATTCCCATAGTGGTGGATGGGATTGATCAGAATATCCATGATGGTGGGTGGGATTGGTCAGAATTTCCATGACCGTGGATGGGATTGATCAGAATTTCCATGATGGTGGGTGGGATTGGTCAGAATTCCCGTGGCGGTGGATGGGATTGGCCAGAATTTCAATGACAGTGGATAAGATTGGCCAGAATTTCCATGAGAGTGGATGGGATTGGTCAGAATTCCCGTGACAGTGGACGGAATTAGTCAGAATTCCCGTGGCGGAGGATGGGATTGTTCAAGAGTGCCTGCAAAATTTAATTTGATTGGTGATGTGCTTTGGTGGGATTTGGTGGGATTGGTAGTGTGTGTGTGTGTGTGTGTGTGTGTGTGTGTGTGTGTGTGTGTGTGTGTGTGTGGGAGCAGACAAGTTGTACTACAATTCCTTTAGGAGTCACTGGGTGTGGCCACAAAATCTTTGGGGGAACCTTTCAAGGTTCTGAAGAAAATACATATTTTAGTGAAAATCAAGTGCAATTCACCTGGAAAAAACACTTGCATGAGCAATTTTTTAAATCTAATAGCTTGCTGCTTGTTAATTTGAAACATTTAACAGCAAGTTAAGTAAAAACTGCATTCATTTGACCTTGTACAGCCTAATGAAGTCATCACTGCATACACAGAACTACTGTATACAGCAAACCTGAGAGATACGTTTTGCAGGAATTTTTCAAGCTTAAATTATTCTCACATACTGTATTTCAAGTCAAAGTAATTAGACAGGTTATATAAATAGCTTTGATTTTGCCCTCACATGGGCCATTCCTCAACCAGGTCCTGGCTTTCTCTCCCTGTTGGTCTAATTAATTTATGCCTGAACTGAAAATGCCAACATGAATGGACGAGATGAGTCTGGATATACTGTACTAAGGTGGAACACGAAGCACTTTGAGTCGCATGACTTAGACGTAACACAAACCTGAAATGCTGCTGTTCCCTGTTTTATGATAACAATGCATGAATATCTGGAAGAAGAAAAAGAATAAACGTAAACATTATCAACATATTCACATATCCAAAATCTTTTACTAAGGCTTCATCTACATATAATACACCAACCTTCTTCGAAATACATCTGCTGAATTCATTTAAGCTCCCAAAAGGCATAAATATCACAAACATTTTACATTGGCTGAGGCTTAATCGTTGGCATATGGATTGCAGGGTGGTGGAAACAGACTTTTGGAATAAGTTTTGGCACACGGCGGGTGTGTGTGGGGGTTCAGTCATGACTGTACTTGGCTTTGAAGAACATCGTCATCTTGCGCACCTTGGGTTTAGTGTGGAAAGGTTTGATTTTTACAGTGCCAGGTAGGTTTGTATAGCTTTTACCCCTTAATAAATGAATAATTTATTTTGATGATATTTAAACCAGGAAGGTAAATAATTTTATATGTATATTAAGAGGGGCCCAAAAATGTATACACACTTCAACAGCAACTGTTTGCTTTTTTTTAAAACTCGAATTGAATTATGGCAACAATGTATAGTATAATGTTTCCTCTAAAGAAAAAGTGTTTGCCCCCTAAACCTAATAACTGGTTGGGCCACGCTTAGCAGCAACAACAGTATTCAAGCGTTTTTGATAATTTGCAATGAGTCTGTTACAGCACTGTGGAGGAATTTTGGCCCACTCATCTTTGCAGAATTGTTGTAATTCAGCCACATTGGACAGTTTTCAAGCATGAATCGCCTTTTTAAGGTCGTACCACAGCATCTTAATGGGATTCAGGTCAGGACTTTGACTAGGACACTCCAAAGTCTTCATTTTGTTTTTCTTCAGCGATTCAGAAGTGGACTTGCTGGTGTGCTGGTGTGCTTTGGATCATTGTACTGCTGCAGTACCCAAGTTCGTTCAGTAAGGGGGCAAACACTTTTTCACACCACTATATATATATATATATATATATATATATAATGGTTGAGATAAAAAGCCACCAGAAAACCCAGTGCCAACCCAGTCTCCATACTCCCCCAATCTCAATCAGATTGAGCACCCATGGGATGCGCCAGAGAAACAAGTCTGTTCCACACAGGCTTCACCCTGCAACCCACAGCAGCCTAAGGATCCACTGCTAAGATCCTGATGCCAGACACCGCGGCACACTCCAAATGCACTGTTTTGGGGCAGTGGTGGCTCGAACTGTTAAGGTTGTGGGTTACTGGGTTACCAATCAGAAGGTTGGGGGTTCAAGCTCCAGCACCGCCAATTTGCAACTGTTAAACTCTTAAAACTATCTACTCCAGCGGTACTGTATCCTGACTGACCTGGCTGGTAAACACGTATCAGTAATTTAGGAGGTGCATAAACACTATTTGTGTTTATTAAGCCTCCTCTAAAGCCCTGATATACAATACATACTGTATATCGCCATGTTTTGCCAAAGTTATATAAGTATGAATATTTAAAATGGCAATTTTATCAAACATAAAAAACAACTTTCTAAGAGACTATACAAAAAGCTCAACTCATTAAATCCAACATCGGCATTCTGTCATTGTTTTTAATTATTTAGGCTGATAATTAAAATAAAATAATAATAATAAGATGAGGACTGAAATGTTAATGAAAGCTTTTCCACATGAGTCTTGATTGGGGGAGGGTCTTAATGTACCCTTATGATTCATGCATTGTTTTCTTACATGGGGTGCCAATTCTTTCAGCAGTGATGCAGATCTGTAGGAACCTGGGGAAGTATTATTGTAATGTTGTATGTACGTGGTTTTTCATGCAAAATCACTTTTTCGTTAATTAAAAGTGGACAGATAAAGCGTATTCGTTCTGGAGCGCATTGGAGAGAAGTTGTGAAAACAGCATTATGATTTCTTTTCTAAAACTTTGGTTCATTTCCACTTCAGACACCAGCACACACACACACTCTTCCCAACTTTCATATCCTGGCATCACTTGTGGCAGGAAGAGCTGAAAAACCCACAAGGCCGAAAGAAATAAAGTCCACCTTTCTAAATTAGCACACCCCTCTCTCTTCTCCTGTCTCCAGAAAAGCTTTGGTCTGGCATCTCCATTGGCACGTGTCGACCAGTCCATTAATCAGATGCTCCCTCTATTTTTTGTTTTATTTCTGTTGAATACAGAAGCAGTAACTATTTCGGAGGCCGTTAGCTGACTGTATGTTATTAGATTATTATTAGTGGTGAGTGGGCGCTTTCCTGTCTATGAGGGACAGAAATGCTGTGGCTCTGGCTCACGTCCATGGAAATAGAAGATGCAGAAATGCGTAAGTTCTGTTTTAAGAGAGAGAGAGAGAGGGAGAGATGGAGAGAGAGAGAGATGGGTTGGGTGAGAGTTGCAATAAAATAATTAGCCTCATAAATCCAAATGAAAGAGTTGATTCATGATAAGGAGTATTGGATTGCCAAATCCTCCTAAAGCTGAACAATATATCATTCAATCACGGCGACTTTCCGCCGTTTTATAGCAAACACTCTATGATTAATTCATTTTATTAATTAGGTATGGTGTGTTATTGTTGATGTGGTATAGTCTCTCATAGGAAGATGAATATTTAATATTGTTTTTTGTCAGTGATTACTAGCGGTTGGAGGTAAAGCTGGAGGTTTTATGGTTTCTTGGTCATATGGCAAGCTTGGGGTTAATTAAATTTCATTTTATTTTATTAAAGCTTTTCAAGTTGACAAAAACATCTTATTAAAAATATGAAAAGTTAAGGCGCGCATTGATTGTTTGATTATTGATTGATGCAATTAAAAGTCCTGGTTTGACTTGAACGCCCATCGACATTGACATTCGACTCCGTGTCCTGAATACTGATTCCAGATTACAATATGCAGTGAAAGACATAATCAAAGTTTATTAGGAATAACAATGATTTTGTTTGAAGCGATTTTACCATTAGCGTATTTTACAGCCGTGATTACGCTGCTAGCTAACATTTAACCTCAGCTAACTTTATATGATATGAAATATTATATCTATTTTAAAACCAGCATAAGGAATTTGGAGATTTAAAATGAAACAAAACAAAAACTAACAAACAAACAAACAAAAAAAACACCACACACACACGTTACCTTTCTGCGCTTTGCAGGCATCCCTTGCAGATATGCGTCAGATAGAGGTGGCTGAGCCTTCATCTTCCTCTGGTTGTTTATAT
>JAQKPX010000012.1:35257712-35267746 GCA_030068255.1 Clarias angolensis
AGAAACAAGAAATGAGGAAGAAACTGCAGATCAGATGTAGGAAGAGAAAACATAGTCAAGCTGTGAAAACAAACAAACTATATACACAGGTGAGGGTAATAATGGTCAGCATACTGCGCTGTACATGTTTTCAGTTGTGCTCATGATAAGGATAAATGGAGGTAGATAAAATAGATATAAAACTACGTTCCATGTTAAGATTAAGCATTGTGCATGTGTATAATCATGGTAAAATTAACGATATGATTGTTTTCATAAAAAAAGATGTCCACGGCAACAGCTGTGCACACTCTGAGGGTTTAATTTCTTACATACAGTACAATCATTTATGCATTTAATAATTTATCTGTTTTTCAATTTCTTTTGGATTTGCACACTTGTTAACTTTCTACCCTGCTTCTCTGTCCTCATACGCCACGCCATATTGCCATTCAGATGCTTAAACAAACATTACACCATACTGTATAGGAATGCCAGCTTGCTTCACTTAGTTCCTAAATGTCCCACAGCGCTTAAAGGTGCTGGAAACATATTTTTGGTCCTTATGAGTCAAAGATGTGCAAATATCCGAACAAGACACCTAATAAACTGAGACGAGGGCGAGACCGTGGATAGTGAGTCATACTTTTGGAAATCATCTCCAGGAGGTTGATCTTTAAGTCTTAATAAGGGTGTTTATGGATGCACACAGCAAATGCTGTGTTTGTAGAAGTTGTGCATAATTAGAAAATTCTATCAAATTCTGTGTTGTGTTTTGGGTTGACTAGGGATAAAATTTGGACATGTGTAAACTCCGTCATCAAGAGAATCTTTTTATTGAAAAGTTGCCTTTGATCTCTTCCTTTAATGTTCACTCATTATTTTGATGTAATCCTGCAGTTCATCATGATTCATCAGTTCATCATTTTCCTGTTGTATCTTGACCAAAAAGAAAAACATTGAACCGTGTTTATGTGGAAAGGCTCTCGTTCCTCCTTGTCAACCTCTTTCCTGTTCTCTTGTGCAGCGAGTTCTGGAAAGCGGCACAGGAAAACAGACAGCTGCTGCGGCCACTTGGACTCCCTGTCTGCCATCAAATACGCCATCGTCTCCCTCTACATCCTGGTCCTGCTGAGTATATTCGGCCTCTGCATCGCAGGTAAACACTGTTCTCAGTGTCTCGCTTTCAGACAGTGTTAAATAAGTAAGTCAAAATATCAGACAAGTACAGTTCTCTGCTATAGTCTTGAGCCAGCACACATCTCTTCATATTTTGCTTCCAAAAGAGCCAGACATTCTTGTATTTTTTTATATAGTCTTGAGGAATAGCTCTCCAGGATCCCTGGAGTTGTTTTTGGCTCTCATTCTTTTTGGCAAGGTCTCTCGTTTTCAGTCCAGTCTCTGTACCTGGGCAGTTTCAGAAGATTTGTTTGTTTGTTAAGTGAATCATTAAAGCATAAAAACTGTCTAACTTAAGGCATGAACCAGTGAGAAACAGGTGCAGATGAAGACAGATGATCAGGCTGGTGATTAGTGTACAGCTGATGCTTAATGCCAAGTGGTTGGAACAGACGAGAGGGGAAATGAGGTCGCTGATGAGGTTGTTACATAAACAAGCAATTTATTTAATAGTACTGTATATTTAGGCAGGTTGCATGTTGTTGCAGAATAAAATTTGTTCCCATTACTTTAATTCAATCTACATCATTTAATTTAATCTAATAAGAAGAAATGAGGACGAGCTCAGGACTTCAGCGCAGTACTGTATTTATCCAGGTTTCCAACACACACTTGATATCAAACCATCCAAAAACTAGCAAGTTACAGTGTGACACCAGTCAGAAGTTAAGCATGGAGAAGGACACCATGTGTTGTGCTTAGACTTTTAGGCAAAGAGTGATGACATAAAGCAAGTCTCTTGTTTATTTTAGTGTAACAGCACATCCTGAAGCATTTCTGTTTTGTTTATCAAATTACACAATTGTAATTTCTTTTGTTTATATTTGTGGAACGTCCATAAAATGAGTTAGTTCCTGTTATCACTGGTGTTATAGCAGCTGTAAACAGTTGTTCCTTTAACAGCTTCTCTTTCACTCTCTTTTAAAGTAAATAAGACCAAAAGAAACGCAGCTAGTACAGAAAGACCACAAAAAAAGTGGAAACTCGTAAAAAAAAAAAAAAAATTAAAGAATGAGCTTTTCCTCCAAGCACTGACGGAGGTCTTGTAACCATGTTAAATAAACATCTTTGAGAAGCAACCTTCAGAGAGCAACAATAATCAACCAATAACAACAACCTTAATTAAAAAAAAAAATCTTTATTTTCTGATGTTAAACATCTTCATCTAGTTTAAACTTGTTTCGTTTTCTGCAGGAGGTTCCTGGGATTAAACACACAGGGTTTAATCTATATTGGAATATACATTGCTTTATGTTTGGGCTGGAATATAGAGTGTGATGATATAATATTAATATTATATTAAAATATATATATAATAATATATCCATAATTTTTTATAAATATATTTTTTAAAAACACTATGTTAACTTATTGTGCATGTAATATAATGTAGAAATGGCTTTACATTAAATTATATTACATTACTCCATCTCTACTCTCTACCCACCTACCTCTACCATTAAAGACTAGGTTCTAACTGTTCCTTTATTAGCTCCTCCCACCACAGCGTACCAGTGGCTCAGGTTGGCTCCCTAACTGGGAATTGAACCCAGACCACCATAGTACAAGCATCATATGCTGGCCATTAGTCCACCAGGGAACCTTCCATACTGCTCTATTACCTCTGGGTAAAAGTAATCTCAACCAAACAGGGCTATAGACTGTGGTACCACATAGCCGAGTAAAAAATGGAGAAATGCATATTCTTTTCTCTCTCTCTCTCTCTCTCTTTCTGACTGCACCTTGCTTTGTTTCACCTGAATCCTTCCATTTCTTCACATCAGTGATCTGACCAGATGATGCTTTCCCGAACACATCCCAATTCTCAGCTGTGAAATTTAGACCACATTTTGTTTTTCGCTTTGTTTTGGTTGTTGTTTGGACAGCGTTCTGTCCTGTATCCATAAGACCTCATCTCTTGTATCCCGAATGTTCAATTTAGATGCATTTAATTTCGTGGAGCACACGGAACTAATTGTAAGCATGCATGCGAAACCAAACGACTGCAGCAAAACCGCTGCTTTTCTGCGGTGATGGCGCTGTCTTGGGGAATTAGCTTCACGGTAACGCACACCTGACGCCCGTGCCATTTGTTTTCTCTATTTAATACAATGTGACAGAGCTATGTAGAGGTTAGAGTACTGTATGATTTAAGTATAATCTCCCACACGCACACTTTAACACGATGCTGACATTAACGAGAAAAGGATGCACCTTTCCAATGCCGCATCAATGAGATGTCCATGACAGTCTCTGTGCTGCGATATGCCAAGACAATAATAGAAACGTGCATTTTTGACACTTTTTGAAAGACTGCTCTGGAGAAATGAATTCAGCTCAATAGTCAAGATTTTAAAAGTACTGCTACTAGTAAAAAAAAAAAAGAAAAAAGAAATCCATATTGGGTAGAGAATTGAATCTCATGGCTTTCAATCTCATCAGTAAAAACATTTAAATAAATAAAAAATCCCAGAAAAAAAGTGATAAAACAGCACTTGGAAAGATGAAATTATTGATTAGAAATTTATATAAATAACTAGTTAGATGTTTAGAAGAGCATTTTTGCAGATCTGCAGCTCTGTACTTTGGCTCAGTTTTGCGAATCACGTTAGCAACAAAGCACAACAGTTTGTTTTATTCGCTTCTTACAGTCAAGTCGAATCGATTCAATATGGAATCACTTTTCTCAATTGAATTCACTTGGAAGCAGAGAGAGAGCACCTGTTTGTTGTGCTCTCTCTCTCTCTCTCTCTCTCTCTCTCTCTTTCTCTCTCAGCATCAAAGAGAACACCAACACCAGGGTTTCATTTAACACACTAAACACTGCACTACTAAAAGCAGTTGATTAAAGCTCGAGATTAATTCCGTCATTATCTGACTATATCTCACGCATGTACTAGGTTTGGCATGCAGTGGTTTGGTGCTGTTTAATGTACTTTCGCATATGGAGCTCCTACAGTATCTGTGCTGTGCTTAGGGCAGGTCACAGTCTACAATCGCACTCAAGCATCTGAATGAACTCAAGTGTACTGTAGTGTCACACGAAGTGCCAAAGATGAGCACAGCCGTGATGTGGTTGTAGGCATGAGGGTGCAGCCTGAGTACTGAAGATAATAATATTTGTGCTATGATGTTGCTTTTATACAATAATTCCACAAACACTATTTATTATCAATAGATTATGATTTGTTTCTTTATTTAACCTGTTATTTTGCTCCACCAACACATATCCTTCTGTGACTGGAAAAACTAACTGACCACAACTAGCGGAGCTGGGGATGGACAGTTTTAAATTCTGTCTGTATGTATGTAGCTTTTATATAGTTCAACAAACATCATTTATTAGCTATATATTATAATATTATTGTTTATTTAATCAGTTATTTTGCTCTGCCAACACATATCCTTGGTAGAGCTAACTAACAGCCAATGGCAGAGCTGGTGACCGACAGTTTTAGATTCATCCTAGTACTATAGCCAAAAGGTGAGAAGAAAAACCACGGAGTCCTGGGAAACTTATTAGATTTACATCACATTTCCATTTATTCCACTTTAGAATATCAGCTAACTTCTTGGTTCCAATGTTGAAAATAGCATAAAATGCAAAACTAATGTGCTATAGGGTATACAATCACTTGTTCCACACACCAAGTAGTGTCCTTCATCACGGGTTAGAGAGAGATTTGAGATTCAGCCTTGTGATAGAAGCTAGGTAGCTTTGAGCTTACATTAACTGACAGTTCAGAGGTGATTCGGAACAACTTACTCGGAAGCAATTACTAAGGAGACAAAGTGTTGTTTAAGATGACAAATGTTGTTTAAGATGACATAACGTTATGAGATGTGTTTTCCTGCTGAAAGTGCTTCCATGAATGTGGGTTTTGAATGTGGGTTTTGGCAGCAGCTGCTCTCTCCTCAGTACTGCGGACTGTACTGTCCTACTTTCATACTACCCATGCTGCAACCGACAGTTCATGTAATTGATGTTTATTAATTACATTAACTGTCCTTAATGCCTCTTGCCCAATCAGGTTACTTAGTTGTAACTTAGAGTCAGAATCAATTTGAGGAGTGAATTGCCAAAGACAGAGCAGTAGTTGTGCAGGAATGAATGTCTTGTGGAAGTTTGATTTAAATAATTATCTAGTCATATTTTGTACCAATTTTGTGCTCTCTGTTGTTTTGATCAAGTGATATATTTGCTCTATAGAGTCATTTTTATAAGCACTTGATAAAGATTATATTTCTATCTGACTCTGCAAACAGGCCAGTAGGTATCATACTGTAATGTCGTGAATCCAAAGAAGAAGAAAAAAGAAGTAAACATACAGTACAAGAGATAGAGAAAGGGTTTTTCTTGCTGTAAAGCGGGAGGTCGTCTTCATACTGTAAAACAGCCGCAGTAACTTAACAAGTGTCACCAAGCGACAATCATCACAGTGGTGCAAGGGGGTGTTCATAAAGCTGCCTTTTGAAATAAACTGTTTTATAAAATTTGAGTAAAATCTGTGGGAATTAAAAAAATATTGAGCTTATGAACAAAGTTGTGTTTTTGTAATGGATTAATTAAACCACAAAGAGCTATATAACATGTAAATAAGAGTAACCTGGCAAATGTGAAATACACAAATTGCTCACGTGTGTGTAATGGAGAAAAAATATATATTGAGCTATAATATACTGAATCCATGCTGTGAATTTCTATAAAACTAACTTATATAGAGTAAAGGAAAGAGAGAGAGTGAGTGCATACGGTCTTTAATTTCCACTCAGTGATCAGTTTATAATATTTACTGAACTTATACTGTATGGTTGGAAATGTGTCAGGTTTTGAATAGTGGCACAAAGCTAAAGTGTTGAACATGAGTGTTGAGTCAAAGCATTTAAAGCTGTTAAAGCTTTTAATTGCTTTGAAGACATGCATTGATTGAGTTACTTCTCTGTTGTGTGTTTTCTATAGAGAGAAAGAGAGAAACTTCAATATGGAATTAGCATAAAGGTGTTTATTTGCATTGCAGAGCAGATTTGGGTCCAGCCTAAAAAAAAAAAAGAATCATTCCCCCACCAGCTGTCCTGCATCTGTCTACACACACACTCACACACGCATACACATACTGAAACACACACCGTCTGGGAATCATCACCGTCGTATACATCGAAAGCAGCTCACAGTTTTCAGCTATGGATAAAGCCAAGCACTTGGTTTTGTTTAAGACTGGATGCAAAAGTCTGTCCCCTTGTCAAACTAACAATCTCTTTCGTTTACTTTGGATTAATATTTAGTTGTACTAATGGTGCTCACTATACTTTCTAACGTGGAGAAAGAGAAACATGTTAACAAGACGAATGATGAACAGAATGATATGCTATTCTAGACTTGTATCCACGGTCATACCCGTTTGTTTTTTAGTTCAAAATTGCTTGGAATTTTAATAAGAGTGAAGTGAAAGTAAGTGCACCTTGACGAGGGTTGCCCTTCTCTTTTTCCATGAAATGAATTGAATTTGCGTTTGCTCTGACTGCTGTAACTTAACAAGCAGAAGGTATCTCGACGATTATATGCTACAGTGTAAAAGTCAGCGCCTGTGCATTGCTATAACAGTGTACCTGGAAATCATCTTTCTATGGAACCAATCATGATCACGTTATCATGTCCAGATGCTATCAACATGAAAGTGTTTGAAAAAACAGCAGGAATCTGACCCTTTGAAACCCAGCGTCCTTCGGAGCTTTGTCAAAATATTATAATGAAACACATCTGGAAGAAATGTGCCAGGTGTGTTTTGCTCTCATAAGTCATAACAGAGCTGTAATGTTGCATGATGACAACAAGCATCACTATTATACAAGGTATATCAGTGACAACCTGAGCCAGTATGCGGATTAAAAATTCACATTCCTGCTTAGTAAGACCTGGATTAAGTCAAATTCAGACTTTAAAGCAGATCAGATTGTTTTTTTACGAGCTCTGGGACACTCCACTTCTCGGCTTCATAAACCAGACTGCATGCACAGAAAGAGATGCCAACTGCATTTGTCCGCTTTTTACGAGGGAAAGTAATGGACTTATTTGGCAGGGGGTTTTAGATGGGCTTTAAGCCCAGGAGAGACATCAGGGGGCCTCAATGTCCAGCATCCAGCTCTGCTTAGAGCAGTTTCAACTGCTCTTACACACTGTCAGTTAATTATTCCTAGCTTTGTTGGAGCAGAGCAATCACCAAACCTTTTTAAACTAGACAATATGTCTTTCACACAACTGAACAAGCGTATGAAGGAGATCTTCAGTCTTCACTAGGATTGTAGCACTCAGCCTCAAATCATTATGGTTGTGAGAGCAAGAAAACAGACCTGTTCACGAGAGTCCAAGATTTCTGACAGATTTTGTTGAATTAATTCAGCATATTCATTGTTTCATAGGAAAATTGCCCTCTTGAGAACGCCCAATCGGCTGGTATGAATCATAATCAGGATATGGCTAATTACATGAGATCTGGGTCCTATTAACTATTTTACAGTTGGATTTGGTTTCTAAGTGCACCCACACCCATATACCAGAACTGTGTTTTTGTTCAGGTTTTTTTTTTTTTTATCCCTTTAATGTTCCACATCATGGTAATTTACCCAAACCCTGTTCCATGTGGAGTTATTCACGACATTGCCCCACCTCAGGGCTGATGACAACCGATCACTGACTTGATACAAACAGCACTTGTGTTTTTCTCTTCATAAACCAATAAGTAGTGAAACTGTTATATCATAACAAAGGTACGTGGTTGCTTTGAGTGCCATGTACTCCATCTGTTCTTGTGCGTAATGTATTAGTCCTTTCTTTTACCTGTCTATCAATAGGAACCAACCAGCGTAGGACCATGATTAAGCAGATATTATGTGCCCTACCATGGTTGTGTGTGTTGTGTGTGTCTGTGTGTGGGTGGGTGGTATGAGTGTTGGCAAAAATTTCCCAAGGAACACTTCAGGGCATATACAGTAGTTACATCGAGTTGCTGTTAAATGTATAGTTTTAGGATACCACCTTGCCAGATGAGTAATATGATTAGATGTGTGAAATAAAATGCCTTTATAATGATGTAATCAATGTGCTAGTACTGTATTTGGGAAAATCTGCACTGATGATTCGTCAATACTAAGAGTGCATGTGAGTGATATCACTGGTATGTACAAAAAAAAGAGATTTCTCCACAGTAAGACCTGGATTAAGTCAAGTTCAAGCTTGAAAGCAGATCTGATTAGTTTTATGAGCTCTGGGACACTCCATGTCTCGGCTTTATAAACCAAACCACGTGAACAGAAAAACGAAAAATATAATTTCTGGATTTTCTGTCCTGTTTTGATTACAATCAAAAGCTATTTCTGTATACATTGTGTATATACTCACCAGTCACTTCTTTAGGTAGACCTGACCTGTTCATCTGCATTAATGCTGGTTTGCCATGCAATCAAGCTTTAAGGTGATGCTGATGGCTCTGTTGCAAAAAAAATTGAGAATGACTTTAACAGCTTTTAGAAAAGAAGTTATTCATCACAGGTTTCTCGACAGCTTTGTGCAAGAGCTCATTCTCCACACTCTCAAGAGAACCGATGCCTTTTTGATGCTCAGTGCCCCGTGACCAGCAAGGAAAATCTCTTTAGACCAGCTCATAAAAGAGCGTAATTCATGGGCTAGACTTTGATGTGTTTGTAACAGATTTGTCTGAAAGTAAAACAAAGTTAACATAAAACAATACATAGAATATACAATAAATTGACTTTTTTGGTTTTCTTTTGTTTTCTGTCTAAAGAAAACATCAACATCTAAATCAACAGTTCATTACGGAGTTACGGCTGAGATGATAAAACCAAAACAAAAATCACGATGTGTTATTTTCCAGTTGTGCATGACGACTTGCTTGTAGTGCTCCATTTCAGCTTGAGCCTCATTATGAACACTGTGTCCAAAATTACACTTGGACCAGTATCTGAAAATGCACACTGACACAGTTTATAGGATGAAAGAGAAGGACGACTGATTAATTTCCAAGTCGTGTGCTATCAGATCTTCACTTCTTTAAATACTTCCAGGTGACTGTGCAAATCGATTGGCCTCCTTTGTCCTTCCGTTCTGCAAAAAGTCTCTTTCCTTTGCTGTTATTTTAATTTATAGCATGTAAATTCCATAAGTAACAATTTTACTATTTCTTATTGTAAACGCGAGGCTAAAAACTAATATCTAGCAATAGCTTGATAATAAAGCTATTAAGCTTGAGCAATGTGATTATGCCATGAGATCTCATAATGAAAATATTAGGGACCTAAAGACAGACGAAAACATTTTATACCAGTTATCCTTGCTAATAATAACCATTAATAACCATTATTTATATACATGCTTTTCACTCATCATTAACTTAACACGTGAAATGAGTGTTACATTAGCACCCAACGATTGCTCTCAGAGTCCAGGGTTAGCCAGGGTTAGCTGTGGTCTGATTTAGACACATACAGTTTAAATCTAAATACAATCAATGAAAAGTCAACAGTATAAAATAGTATTAAGGGTTAGAATGTAACATTGGTGGTATAGAAAAAAAGTTGCACAAAAATTCATGTCTCTGAGGAACCATAGAAAAACATGTCATACGTACCCAGTGATACCTCGCAACCCTCTTTCTTAACACATATATCAGTTATAATTGTACTAATTTTCATGATTATATTTAGTAATGAGTCTCTGAAGCAATAGTTTATATATTTGTATAAAATTCACTATTTATATTGAACCTAGCATTGCACCTTGTTGCACCTCAATGAAAAGTTCATATAGATTATGCTATTTTGATTCATTATTTCCTATGATTCACCTTCATAATTGTTTTTTT
>JAQKPX010000012.1:35397699-35411191 GCA_030068255.1 Clarias angolensis
CTGAGCATTATATATTTGATGTATTAATATAATATCATAAGACAACATGTGCATGTAATATAGTACAATGTAAACATTATCCAAATAAATCATGAGGTGGAAGAAAAAAAAACACATGAATGATTTTTGTTTTCACATTTTGAAGTGTCAGGAAAATAGGTTTAACAGTAAGAATAATAATAATAATAAATATTATTATTGGGCGTTGGTGGCTCAGTGGTAGGTTTCTCGTCAGAAGGCGCAGGTTCGATTCCCACCCAACGCCCAAACTCCAGTCACTGGATGCAGTGTCAGTCCCCAAAATACCGGATAAAATGGGAGGGTCGTGTCAGGAAGGACATCCGGCGTAAAACCTGTGCGGATCAGTTGGTCTGCTGTGGCAACCCCTCAACAGGAGCACGCGAAAGACTAACATCGTTATTATTATTATTATTATTATTTTAACTAAAGAGTGTTAGGGAAATAGGGTTATTATTATTATGTAATAATATATTAATAATAATAATCACTCACTCATTGTCATTACTGCTTAATCCTGTATACAGGGTCGCGGGGGGGCCTGGAGTCTATCCCAGGAGACTTATGGCACGAGGCAGGGGTACACCCTGGACAGGGCGGCAATCCACCGCAGGGCACACACACATACATTCACACTACGGGCAATTTGAGAACACTAATTATCCTAACCTGCATGTCTTTGGACTGTGGGAGGAAACCGGAGTACCCAAAGGAAACCAACCAAGCACGGGGAGAACATGCAAACTCCATGCACACGGAGACAGAAATCGAACCTGGCCGGGAATCAAACCTGGAGGTGCAAGGCGACAGTGCTAACCACTATTTATTTAGTTATTTTAACTAAGAAATGTTAGAGAAGTAGGGCAATTAATAATAATAAAATGATGATGATGTATTTTTAAAATTGCTTGTTTATTTATATATGTAGTTTAACTACAAATATAACTGTTATATACATATTTAACTGTTAGGGAAGTAGGGTTAATAATAATAATAGGGTTAATAATAATAATAGTTATTATTATTATTATTAATTATTATATAATAATAATATTACTATTATTATATATATATTTTTTTTTTTTTTTGTGGAAATGTACATGCGGAAGGCCCGGGTTCCATTCCCACCCAATGCACAAACCCTGGATAAAATGGGAGGGGTGCCTGAGGAAGGGCATCTGTGCCAGGTTGTGTGCAGATCAGATGGTCCACTGTGGCGACCCCTCGACAGGAGCAGTCGAATGACAAACAGCAACATTATTATTTTTATTATTTATTTTTTTCCAAATAAGGAGTGTTATGAAAATAAGATTATTAAGATAAGATTATTTTAAGGAAAGGTTAAAAGGTTAATAATATTTTAAATTGGAAATTTATTTGAAATATTACTCCAACAAAAAGTAAAACAATGCACCAAAAATTTGGCAATAAAAATTTCAGTATAGTGGAAACAATTTTATATATATATTATTTTACAACAAAATGTCATATTTTGAGAGAAAATAATAGAAATGTTATTAGACATGTATGTATGTATTACAGAAAATATATTTCAATAAAAATGATTAAAATAACCAAAAGAATAAAAGAAAGTTAAAGTTTAACTGCTAACTTTAAACAGATGGCGACGATGGCAGTTAAGTTGAAATATTAAGAAAACCAAGATTAAGTGTGTGGTGAAAATATTCTTTCTTTCCTGATGCTACTAGGCCCTTTTTTTTCTTTCTTCCTTTCCCCTCCAAGTTACAGCAAAAATAATCATTTCTGTCTTGTCCATAATCGGTAACACCTGTCTGTCAGAGCATCATGAAAAACATGCGTCATGACATCACCGGCTCATCGATCAAGGGTGTAACTTTGGATTCGACACTCCGGGACAGTGACAAAAACTGAAGACAATGACAATCATTTGTCTCCTTTTCTCTGTTGACAAACCAACAACTTTAAATTGTTGGCGCTGTGTATGCGCTTCAGGAGGATGGTTTGGACGCGACCAAGTGTCACGCAGGGGCGGCGGGTCTGGGGGGAATATTACGTGGCTCCGCTTGATTACATTAAATCAAGAAAGGCCACTTTTTCTGACAGTTAGTCATTTTACTTTACTGTTATATGATATTATGATATATTTAGGAGGGTTTTGATTATTGTGGGGGCTAGAAACCCACATTCCCCCTGTAAATGACTCCTATATCAATAATCAATTAAATTAAATTAATTGGCAACTAATTCGGTCATTTGTTTTCTTTTATTCTTCATCGCATCTCTAAAAACAACAGAAAAGACGTTAACGCTTATTTATCCCAGGCGACATTAAACCAGCAGTGTGGTCGAATGCTTGAATCTGATTGGTTAGAAGATGTGCGTTATTTCTGTATAACAGCACGGCTTGGATGTTAATCAATGCGCGCGTTTCGAATCCGTTATTGTTTTTATAGTAACAGTGAATACACAGGGACCACACAGGCGTTGATGGTGCTAATTAAGAGACGTTTAGTTAGCTGTACGCTATTTACGGACAATTTCATAATAATTCATATTCATTAGAACTTTATTTAATTCGAATCTCCTCTTAAACTAATCCTTTCCTCCACGCTGCAGATTAGCACGACCCGGAGACCGTCGCTTGATAACATCTTTCATCTATTGTGGGACACCGTTTAGAAAGATCTAACTGGCGTGTCTTTCCCAGTCAGCTGGGCGGATACTTGGCATTTGGCATTTGGAATCCAACACACACACACACACACACACACACACAAATCCATAGAGATCTATTGACACACAAAGCGTGGGGGGAATAAAGAGTCAACTCCCCCACCACCACCACCACCACCACCACCACCAGCGCTTCCACCCCGGCACTCCATAGCTACCCCCTGCAAGATGAGAGGAAAATCTGTCCCGTACCTTTTACTTGTTTGTCTTCACCCCTTTACTCAAACACACTCAGCCGAACTGACTCAGCAAAAGAGAATCCTGAGAATCTTTTACTCACACATACACACACTGCCTCCTGGGAACTTGTGTGGGTGGCACGGTCTCGCTCTCTCTCTCTCTCTCTCTCTCTCTCCATCCCTTCATCTCTCTCTCTCTCCTCTTCCACACTGCTCGTATTTGATGAGTCACGCTCCTGGTTTCCAACAAAGACGCTTTTGACCGATGGCTTGACCCGCTGTCCAGCACAGGTCAGAGGACTCGGGGCTTTCACAGAACATCTTACACACACCATTCTTCTTCTTCTAGCATACACGCACGTTCTTTAAGTCCATGTGGCTTCCCGCAGGGGTTCACTGGTTTCTTCCAGCCTCCCAAAAAAACATGCCGTAACATTGACCGGCTATGCTATAATTGTTACACGGCATATACGAACGCCGTTCAAGTCAAACCAGGACTTTTGATAACAGTGCAGGATAAGAGAACACAATTATGAGAGTAAAAACTCACTTTATTTCTCTATATAATGTCCCGCTACACTAATCTACTTATCCCAGTGTTTCACTACTGCTTGGACACCATCAAGGTAGAAACCTGCTGTACCTGTGTACCTGCTTCACATCTTAAACACTGGCCTCCCAGGAACTCCTGTAATGGCCCAAACATGTGGAAATGGCTTGGAGCAAGGTCAGGATTGTACAAACACACACACACACACTTCAGACCAATCGGAATGTCTAAAAATGACCAAAGGCAAATAATAGCTTCCCTTCCAGGCAGCACGGTGGTTTAGTGGTTAGGGTCAAGGGTTCGATTCCCGTCTGTGCTTGGTGGGTTTCCTCTGGGTACTCCGGTTTCCTCCCACAGTCCGAAGACTAATTGGCGTTCCCAAATGTGTGAATGAGTGTGTATGTATCTGTGTGCCCTGTGATGGATTGGCACCCTGTCCAGGGTGTACTCCGCCTTGTACCCTAAGTCTCCTGGGACATGCTCCAGGTCCCCGTGACCCTGAGTACAGGATAAAGCGATATAGACGATGAGTGTGTGAGTGAGGACCTCTTTCAAATGACAGAAATAATCATCGTTTTAAAAGGTCCAGTATATAATATCTGCATGTCACTACAGGGTTAGATAACACTAATATATACTAGTGTGATGATGGGGACATGCTGAAAGGACTCCTAGGTACAATTCGGGTCAGCATAAATGTGTGGTGTGGTGTGGTGTGGTCAGGAATCTGCTCCCCCTCTAATCCCTGTTAGTGATCAGCCACATGAGACAGAACATTCCAGAAGCTCAGAAGCTGACAGGGGGCCACGGGGGGGGGATCATCCCGATTCCATAACACTAATCCCAATCTGAAACATTCCTCCTCCGACACCCTGTTAAAATGTTACGTTTAATGACGTTAAGGAGCGATGCGGAGTCTGAAATGATTACATTTGAGAAATCAATAAAATTTGTTTATTTCTTTCACATCAGGCTTTTTTTAATGCCTCACTCACTCCAGGTTTCTATCAATCTAACGTATAATAATAGGTAGACATTTACTATCAGTTTCAACTAATTTCTGAGGTAAATTTAGAAATTCTACCATTATTAGACATAACATAACGCTAGCTAGATGGTTAACGAACCTGACCAAAGCACCCAGCTAGCTAAAACGAGTGAACCTGAGGTAGCTTTGTAAAAGAACAGTTATAAATGACAACGATCTTTAGTGCTAATGCTAGTTAGCATTAGTAAAATAAACAATTGCAGAAAACATCTTACAAAACTGCTTTAAATAGTTACGATTAATGGTGTGGAACATCCACAAAACAAGCTAGCTCTATATCTTATGTTATAGCAGGCTTCTTAGACATTCTTAGACTATAGTTCTGAAGGTCCCAGATTCAAACTCCACATCCAACAAGTTTCCCCTGTTGGAACCTTGAGCAAAACTCTTAACCCACAACTGCTCAGATGTATAACGAGATAAAAATGTAAGTCGCTCTTGATAAGGGCGTCTGCCAAATGCCAAAAAATGTAGATGAACTTTCTGAGGGCTAACCTAGTGGTCAACAAGGGTATTGCAGATAAGCCAATACGTCGTTTAGAACAAAAATATAAAAATATTTTTGAATTTTCTTTATTGTAATTACTTTTTAAATCACACTGAAATATTTCTGATTAAGATTTACTTTTAAAAAGTTATCAACAAACCCATATGTGGTTTAAACAACGTGATGTTTTTAACCCTCTACGGCATGGTGTTGCCCTCACGCAGCAAACCACTATTTTGGCCCACACACCTCCCCTTTGAATTTTTTAAGTAAAACATCACAAAAGTTCTAAAAGTCTGATGACAAGTCTGTGACCAATGAAATTTAAAGTGGGTGTGGGTTTGAACTTTTGTCTGGGGGTGAGACAGTGCTTTTTGGGACCATAGCCGGCTTGGCCACACTGTGGCAGAAAGTGAAATAAAATTCACTTTTTAACATGTTTAAATAAAAACTTGTATAAAAATATATGTGATGTGCATCAACACGTGAAGAAGCATTTTTGATTGAGTAAAGATGCTTTTTTTTTTTTATTATTTATACATTAAAATTGTATTTTTTTATATACATTATGCAGTTAGACCACTTTTGTTTGAACAATAACATGCATGGATTGTAATGTGCTGGGATGATGCACACTCATTATAAATATATATACTGTACATTCTGTACATATTGTGTATTTGCGGAGGTAGTTCCATCACAGGTGTGCCATACTGTAGGTGTCCCCGTTGATTTGAATTGTGGGTTGTGTCATCAACAACTTTTATGTCATTCTGTGAATGTGTCGCAGATGTTCTACCAAATATAACAGTAGGCAGCATCGTCTATGGCGAAAATGTGACTCCATGGTGGTCGTTGATTGTGTGTTTGTACAGGCAGTTCCATCACAAGCAAGGAGAAAATGCTGGCCATGGTTGGAGAAACCACCTTGCATTCTGTAAAGTTGTATTATTTTTGGTATAATGGTTCAGTCAATTCTTCCCAGTAATTACACTGGAGCACACCCTGTCACCGAGGATGATAGGTGGGAAATCATCAACGTCCCCTGTCCTGTTGTGGTAAGAAAGTACAATAAAAATATGGGTGGGTGGATCTGCTGGACTTTCTCATTGCACTGGTCAGGCCAAAGAAGTGGTACCACTGGCTGATGTTTCACTTTATCGACATGACCATCGTGGCTGCCCTACAAGAGAGATTGCAGCAGCATTGGGATGAAAAAAAGGAAGGAACAGATGAGGCTTTATACTTTCAAGTTGTATATTGCAGAAAGCATGTGCACAAGTGTCAAGAATCTGGCAAGATCGGTTGTCCCAGTTCCACAACTGCTGGGGGTATAAATATAAGGGGGGAAAGGACCCGCCACACCCATTTCGGTTCTTGAAAGAGAAATGCCAGGGAGATGCAGATACACCTAAAGCCAAGTGCCAAAAAAATGTGACTTCCACCTCTGTTTCACATCCACCAGAAACTGTTTCCTGTGGTTTCATACAGAATAATACAGATTGTGCTTTGTAAAAAAAAAAAAGAGAGAAACACCAGTTCAACCAGTACCCCACAGGAACACATTCAGAAACACAAACACACACCTCAGCTAATCTGTAAGCCACTGATGGATGAACCATTTGTGGCTGATGTTTAATGATTGACATATTATCAGGCACCCCGAAGCTCCCAAAAACTATTGCGAAATAATTTTTTTTGTTCTACAATAAAAATTCATGCCATAGAGGGTTAATTTGACTTCGATTGACCGATTGTTGATTCAAGTTAATGCTGAGATTGCTTAAACGTTTGTGATTAAAATGTAGCTTGTATAGAAAATAAATCAACACCAGACGATCAATCAGAGTCCACAATTCAGCGAGGCTATGGAAGTGTTTTGCTCTGCAAGATGTATATGATGTTGTTAGTTAAAAGTCCTACACTTTATCCTGTATTCAGGGTCGCGGGAGGCTGGAGCCTATCCCAGGAGACTTAGGGCACTAGGCTGGTTACACCCTGGACTGGGTGCCAATTCATCGCAGGGCACACACACACGCACACGCACACACTCACATGCACATTCACACACTATGGGCAAATTGGGAATGCCAATTAGTCTAATCTGCATGTCTTTGGACTGTGGGAGGAAACCGGAGTACCCTGAGGAAACTCACCAAGCACCAAGCATACAGACCTGAGGCGGGAAATTAACCAGGAGCCTGGAGGTTGGTTAAAAGTCATGGTTTAGAAATAAAAAATGAATAAGACATTTTTGTGAGGGGAAAAATAAAGCAAGTGTGTGTTTGTGTGTGTGTGAGAGCATGCTGGTGTACTGTGTTACCCAAGTATGCGAGAGAGTGATTGCGTCTGACAGACAGGTCTCGGTGACCCCGTTCCTACACGCTTTGACACACACACACACACACACACACACACACACACACACTCACACACTCACACACTCACACACAACCCTCTGGCCCATATCCTGAATACACTTGATGACAAAGAACATCATCAGTGACACCCTGTGGTGGAGAGGGAAACTGTAATTACAGTAAAGGAGACACTATGAAGAAAAATTATCCTTTCATTAACACAAAACACGTCATTCATCTCTGTTATACACGGACCGATCATGCTACAAGTACAAACCTGAGTCAGTGTTTGGGGTTAGGATCTGACAGGATTTCTAAGATGAATATTGACAAGTGTTGATTAACGCCACTGCTAATCTCCAGCCAGCTGGTTAGCATTAGCAGTAAAGGTATGCGCACTGATCAGACATAACATTATGACCACCTGCTTAATATTGAGTAAATCCCCCTTTTGCCACCATAACAGTAACACACTGTGTGTTCTGACACCTTTCTATCAGAACCAGCATTAAATCTGATCATCAATCTGATCAGTACACTAGCGCTTCTATTGGATTGGACTATACGGGCCAGCATTCACTCCCCATGTGCATCAGTGCAACCTTGGCCACCTATGACTCTGTCACCAGTTCACCGGTTTTCCTTTCTCCATTTTTGGTATGTCCCGACAACGGCAGACCGGGAACATCACACAAGAGCTGCAGTTTTGGACTTGCTCTAGCCCTTTTCACGGTCACTAAAATCCTGACCTTTGCTAATTTTTTTGCTTCCAACACATCAATTTTAGGAATAAAGGTTCACTTGCTGCCTTACACATCCCACCGAGATATTATAAATGTGGCTAATGTGAGAAGTCCAAACCTGTGATGTCTAGATACCAGTATCTGACCAACTGCAAAACTGCAGCTCTTGCGGGACGTTCCTGGTCTGCAGTGGTCAGGACATACTGTACCAAAAGTGAACTGGTGACAGGGTGATGGATGGCCAAGGCTCATGTGCATTCACACGTGGGGAGTAAAGTCTGGCCCGTTTAGTCCCATCCAATTGAAACGCTAGTGTAGATCAGATTGAGGAAAAGGTTCATGCTGGTTCTGATAGAAAGGAGTCAGAACACACAGTGCCTCATTGGTAAGGTTGCAGAAAGGGGACCTACTCAATATAAGGCAGGTGATGATAATGTAATGGCGGATCAGTGTATGTTAGTCAGAGTTCCGTTACAGAAATGATTTCGAGTTAGCTTAAGGTTTAAGAACGTGACAGTCACTAACATAACATGTACAGTAATAACAACTTATTATATCTCTGATATCACTTGTACAGACACTGTGAAGCAAAAAGAGGGTCTTTAGTTTCAATATAAATCAGGTAATGGTTAATCTCTATAAAATTAAAGTAAAAACAAATATAATTAAGTCTTGACTATTTAAGCATAAGTTAATATTAACAACGAGCAACACTTCCTCAGGTCTGTAAGTCTCCAAGGTCAAATCTTTTGGAGGAATTCACCAGAATCTATCAGCTAACATTAGCAGTGAAATGTGTTGAAGCTAACGGCAGGAGCATGACTGAAATCTGAGTTTAAACTGAAGGTCAGTGTGAGCCGAACCGCCGAGTGCTCAGTCAGGATGCAAATGGATTGACAATGATGATTTAAATGGTGTGGGTTTTTTCTTTAATTCAAAATTTAAAAAAAGGACAAATACATGCATCCTCTATTATAAAAAAAAAAAGGGGGACAGAGTGACATGGCCAAGGCCTTTAAGCTCCACCCACTTATTTGCATACAACATTCAGAGGCTTTATATTTCTACACATTTACAATAAGTATTCTGTTAAAAAGCACTGTCTAACTTTTATAGAACTGCCATATCTTTAGTCCCTAAACAAGACAATAAAAACTTTAAATACTTTTTTTTTTCATCATTTACCACTAAATAGTTTAGCAATAACAGTGCATTAAAAAACAAATACCATAAAGTTATGTTTCAGTGAAGAGTTCTTATGTACAGTTAAAATTCACGCAAAAACAGGACATCGTTAAAATAAAACAACAATTTAAAAAAAGATGTTAATGTTAGCAGGACTACACACAGAAACTTTCAGAATTCCACACACTGAAAATTTTTACTAAATACGTCCCACTCCGTAAGTTATTACATGCATGTGCAGAATCAAACATAACACGAAAAAAAACAGCATACAAACAAATCAGATAATATAAAAATCTCAAAAAACAAAACAAAACAAAACAAAGGCATGAGTGTGTTCCGTGTGCGAATTTTAACCAAGGTTGAAACACACAGCTTGAGTTCCAGTACTGTTTTTTTTTAACACCACCTTGTTCATTTAATCTCGCTTAAATCCCTGAAATTTCAAGCTAATTTAAAAACATTCACCATGACCTTTCACAAAGTACTCTTAAATTCTGAAACTGTACCTCCAATTTAAATGACGGCTGATGTGATATGTGCTATGTGATTCGCTTTACCTTACTAGCAAAGCGTCAAGATTAGATTTAAAAAAAAGAAAAAAAAAACACATTATTTTTTTGTTACATTTCGCACTTTGCTACCTGACATGTGCCCGGTATTCCTATAATATGTCCACATGTTATTTATACATAAAATGTGGACATATTTAACATGATAAGATGTAAAGAAAAAAATCTACTGTGTTTTGTGTTAGACCTTTGTATTATGTATTTAAGTGCATTTTCACAGTACAAAACCAGCTTAAAAACAGCTAATTAGCATTCGCCCTAGCTAGAAAATATCTATAAAAACTGTATGTAAAAAAAAAAAAAAAAAACACTACAAATCTACACATTTAAAGGCTTACCATCTAATGTCTGAGTACTTTGAGCTGTGGGAACTCAACCATGTGTAAAGCATATTTCCTAAAACTTCATAGCTTAACAGAATTACATTTGTTTTTAACTCTTAAGTTTCTTAAGAAATATAAAAAAGTAAACATGCGGTATGCCGTTAAGTAGTAGTTAAGTCATTCCAAACATGTAGATTATTATAGTCTAAGATGCCACAACAAATGTAATGAAGTGAACAGACTGTGTATAGTCAACAGGATGTCATTTAGCATTCATGTTGGAGTGAGGCGGGGAATGAAATGTAAAACAATGCAACAGAGAAACATTACACAAAACAAACATCTATGGATACAATACCAGTTAAAAAGTTTGGACAAACCTTATATTCTGTGGTCTTTCCTGATTTTTATTTCTCTCTACACTGTAAAACAATACCGAAAGCGTCCAAAATATGCAATAATCTCCCTTGAACAGTTGATGTTGAGATGTTTCTGCTACTTATGCTCTGTAAAGCCTTGAGAACGCCTCTAATCTGAGGTGATTTCTGAGGCTGGTGACTCTAAATGAACTTCTCTGCAGCAGAGGTAAGTTTTGGTCTTGCTCTCCAGGAGAGATAGTTTCATCATGGTGCTTGATGGGTTTTGCAAATGCACTTGACAGTATTGTTCTTGCAAGAGCTATTCTTGACCTTCATGTCTTAAAAAAATGCTGCTGTTGCATCATTCCATATGTGTTGTTTCATAGTTTTGAAAAAAGGAAAAAAAACATTAATATTCCAGAGGGTAGAAATTAAATCACAAAAAAAAACAAGAAACATTGAAGAACGAGGTGTGTCCAAACTTTTGACTTTTGAAAAGTTGGGACACAAGTTTGTATTTATTTTCTACATTCTAGAACGTGACTGGACATTTTTATTGAAAGTGAACAAGGGCATATAAAAAAAAAAAAAAACAGTACTGGAACGAATAGCTTTAAAACAAACAAAACAAAAAGGCACTGTCAACATGCTGAAATGTTTTAGCTGAAAGAAATAATTGCACACTCATTAGTGAACACTTCTAAAAGCTTGACAGACACAAAGTCCATTTAAAACTACCCACCCCCCCCCACCCTCGCCCCCTCCCCGCGCAGCTCCTTCAGCTTGGTAAACCCCGACCCTAAGAGGACTGGTGCCTTCTGCAAAATGGAGCTCAGTGCATAAATAATCACCTACTACCTCAGTGACTATGTACAACTCGGTATATAAAGGCTTACGGCGAGCATTTATACCTTCAGACTACATTAGAGAGGAAAATAAAGAAATACAAACGACCTGAAAACAATGATCTCGTTTAGTAAAACAGGCGTCTCCGACCTCAGCGTCAGGCCTGAGACAGATCTAACCATTAATATATATATATATACTGTAGATTTTTATATATATTTATATATATATATTTATATTTATAAGTGTGTGAAGATAATAAATACGGTCGTGTAGAATTAATATACATGCCATTTTTTTTTACAGTCGATCTTAATATGTTATAACAATACAGCATACAGTACAAAAAGAAAAGAAAAAACACTCTCAATGACTTCATGTCAGAATTTTCAGTTTGCACGTTAAGTTACAAATCCCTCAAAATGTTTTGTTATTAAAAAGAAAAGAAGTCGATAGTAAGAAATACGGTGATATTTTCGCTGCTGTGGTTTAAATTTGAGGCTCCTGCAAAAGTCGACGCTTTTCAGGTAGGGTTTGTTTGTTTCGTTTGTCGTTTCGTTTGCATAGGAAAAGTGTGAAGGTTTGAAGGTTTAGCGTCCCACGTAGAGAGGACACGGCGACAGGACGACACTACACCGATCACCTCGCTTTTAAGCTTTTTATAGAAAAAAAAAAACAAGTGCGCTCTGGATGCATCTCAGGAGGAAGAGAAGAAGAAAAAACACACTGTAGGGAAGAAGATCAGAGGTCGGGCTGGACTGCTGGTCAATTTGTTTTTTTTTGTGAACTGAAGTGAAAAAAGTTTCAGGAAAACCATCGTAAGCATCTAGAATGTAGTATATTATAATAGTCGTTATTTTCCTGTCAAGAATAAAAGTACATAATTGTTTAAAAAGCAAATTTATATTTACTGTATATAAATTATTTCGTCTTTGAGTGTTTGCACAAATGATGTTTTTCAGTCACGGAACATGTTAAAGCTATAAAACAGTGCATAAAACAGTCAAACGCTGTTTTGAATTAAACAAACTCTTGAGGCATTTTGAGGGTGGAGCCAGAGAGCTAAGTGGGCGGGAACGCTTTTTTTTTTTTAATGTTTTTTTTTTTAACATACTATTACTTTTGACAGGAAAGTAACACTCGAGTCTTGCCAGAGCTAGTCAGTAACCAGCGTTAAAGGAACATTTCACTCGAAATATGCTAACGTGTATGATAGTGTTAAGCTGCCCAAGTGTTAAACAAAACGTTACTTAATGTACATGTTAACCCACGTAGTTTGTGAACTTGTGTTATGGTGTGCAAGAGTTTCCTAACAGAAGTCTTGCACACCATAACACACCCACTGACTTTTGTTGAGTAAACGCTCTTGAAAAATAAATTGAAAAAACTTTGAATATTATGCAGCATCAAGAGTTCTTCAATTGTTATTTTTGAAAACCATTAAATCTAAAAAGCTTTACAAGAGCATTTCCCAATCAGAATCGATTCTTGTTTTTTGGTTTACCCAAAGAAGTGTTCTTAGGAACGGAATTCTAGAGAAATTTAAAAATTCGTAAAAATTTGAAATATACACACTTAATAATAACATTTTCACTTGTCCTTTAGTTGTGCTTCTGGAGGAACACCTTTCCTCTAATACGAAGGTTCCCAAGTAGAAAACCTTAATGATAAATTCTGTGCTCCAGGTGTTTTTGGAAGAACCATTTAAAAAAGTTTTTTTTTTTTCTCGATAATCGTGTAAATTACAACTGTTCAGCAGTAATTATTCTTCATTAGACCTCACTTATCTTTGATCTAATTAGAATTTTTCATTATAAGAACTTTTGAAGAACCCGTTTGTTTAAAAGTGTGATCTTTCTTTTTATAAATCTTTATTATTATTATTATTTATTTGTTTAAAGTATCCACACTCAAAATACTACAAAATATTTAAGGGTTCTTCAGCTGTCCCTCATTAAACATATTAAACTAAACCAAACTTACAAAAAAAAATCTTAAAAGATATCCTCATCTATAAGAGATCCAGAGCACTTTTATTTTGCACAATCACTAAAGAAAACTTTTAAGAGTGTGTTAATATCTATTTTAAGTGCTGGCTCATTTTCAT
>JAQKPX010000012.1:35593580-35607866 GCA_030068255.1 Clarias angolensis
GAGCACATTACAGCTCCGGACATCATCTTTGCTAATTTCTCTATAAAGTTACTCTTACTAATCTCTGACTGACAAAGGTGTATATCATTAACTCTAGCATGTACTAACCCTCTCTGAAGTCTGGATGCGCTCCTCTCATTCTACAGTACAGTCTTCTCCATCAGAGTGCTATGTAATATACAACTATCATAGAAAAGGTTATTAATAATGAAAGAGAAAGAAAGAGTAAACATACTTTATGTAACAAACTGAACAAGCTGAATGTTTGCCATGATAAATTTTAACATGCCTTAGTTGAGGTTTTGTTGGTTTTATTCCAGAGGGATCTGGTGGGGATGGATTTGTGGTTTTAGATGAAGAAACACATTCTTTGAAAACAAAAAAGTCAGCATGGCAGAAAATTGAAAGATGCAAAAAAAATAAGTGAAAGCACAAAAACTGTTAATAAAAACTAGTGAAAATTGTGGAATTTAAATGTAGATACAAGCAAGAAACTAAAAAGAAAATCACAACTGGTACAGTACCATACATCATAACATCTGTCTCACAAAGGTGCACTTTTAAACAATCTACAATCTACAATCAAACTTCTACATGAATAACTATCTTAGAAAACCTGTGCTTGCCTAAAATTACCCATTGTGTCTGGCACCCTGGCTTCTGGGACACATCTTTTACCTAGTGTTCTACTGTTCTTAAGCTTGGCTCTGTAGCCGCTGTACCCCTGACCAGCAAAGAAAACAAACTGACAATCAATGGATGAATGAATGATTTAAAAAAAATTGTAACAGCTGATAATCATTAACTCTGCATTACAAAGTTAGCAGATGGGCTTTATTTCTAATATTCACTTTTTTTCTTTTTTTCTTTTTAGATTTCTGCGCACTGACATTGGATCCCAATACAGGACACCGTTCCCTTGTTCTGTCTGGGAAGAACAGAGTAGTTACACGTAATGAGCATAACCAGAAATTCTCTGATCACCCAGAGAGATTTGACTCTTATGCTCAGGTGTTGAGTAAGGAGAGTGTGGGTGAACGCTCTTACTGGGAGGTGGAGTGGAAAAGTGAGGACCATATTCACATAGCAGCCTCATATAAAGAAATTAAAAGGAAGGGGTGGGGTAATGAGTGCCTGTTTGGACGCAACAGTAAGTCATGGAGTCTGATGTGTTCATCTTCCACGGTATCTTTCTGGCACAATAATCTGGAGATTAAGCTTGAAGTCCCATCATCCTCCAGAATAGGAGTGTATGTGGATCACAGTGCAGGAACTCTGTCCTTCTACAGCATCTCTGACAAAATTAAGCTCCTCCACAGAGTCCACACCACATTCACTCAGCCTCTGTATGCTGGGTTTTGGATTTGGGGATCTGGAACAACTGTGAGGATATGTGACTCGAAATAATATTCAGGATACATAGTTTGTGTGTGTGAAGGAATACACTATTTAAGGTGTTAATTAAGTTAATTAAGATGCGAAGTAATGAATACATGAGCCAGTGTTTCTCTCTCTTTAAAGATTGAAGCAGAGGTGGAACATGTTATAAAGATAAAAGAAAGCTGTTTTCTCAAACTGAAGACTATTTAAAGAGTTCAGTTAAAAGTAGAGGAAGTTAGCTAACTTTGTAGAAGAAACTAAGAAACTGTGTGAAATTAAAATATGCATTATAAGACTTGTAAACTTTGTTAATTGTTTTCGCTCTCTCTGTCCTCTCACCGTTTCTGCCAGTGGAAACGTTTACTTGCTTGCTTGTGAAAAGTCCAACAAAGCCGGTTTTATTGCATCTGCACAGATTTTCTGGTATGATTCTGAGTCTCTGGAGTAGTTTGTTAGACATACGGTATGTTTATACATTTATGTCTTATTACAAGAACAATGTCAACAATGTTTTTTCATGTTCCATTATACAATAATAGTCTTAATAAAACTTGATATGTCACCAGCAAGCAGTACCCTGTATCAGTGTCCAACAAGTTCACCTGTATGCACCGTAGCATTTTAGGTGGTACAAAAGTTAAACTTAAAGGGTAGGAGTTTGAATTGCATTGTGTAGATCTGTGGATGTAAAGCAGTCCTGTTACTTCATGGCTTGACCAACATCATAGCATAATAGAATAAAAACTAAAGGTCTTGTAGAACCAGTTCAGTTCTCTCAGATTTGGTGAAAAATCCAACACAGCATGGATTGCTCCAAATAGTGTAATTGGCTGACGACGAAAGAAGTAAAGTAAGCAGGTGTAAGATACTCAACCTTGTTATTTCTTTGTAATAATAAGTTAGACAGAGAGTTCTGCCGTGCAGAAAGGCAGACAGACATATACGTGAGCTTCAACCATAAATAATATAATCACTGATTATATTAAAGCTCATCAGATTATTATCATATATGGCTGTGAGTTTGCTGCCCATGATGAGTTCTACTGTTCTCACTACACACTTGGAGTTGGGTGTGGAAAAAGTGCCATCATTTAGTGAAGCATCCAATCAGTAAGCGCAGGCAAATCGACCAAAGTCAGTATTTCAGTAGATCAGCTCTCAGTTCGGTTTTCTAGGTTTCTAGTGTTTCAAAATGAATGATTTATCATTGTGTTGTCAAGTGTTTGTCCTCAGTCATTGTGTTGTCAAGTGTTTGTCCTCAGTCATTGTCCATGTGTTAAAACGTATCAGACCAGTCAGAGTACTTTTTGACCACAAGTTCAACATTGGCGAATTCTTTTCATGCTTGAAGGATAGAAAGATAGATATATCAGAGAAAAAGGTCAGTTAAACAATTCTCCTTTGTCATCATAAATAATAGACCACTTTGTTCACACCCATGCCACAATATGCATGGTATGAAGATCAAGGTGATACTAACCTTATGGATGACACATGATGACTTTTGATGTAATGCCTACCGGTTATTTCACTGTCAAGTTCAGGGCAGATTCTTAGCTCTGTCATTGTTACTGTAACTTAATGTACTGCATTTAATTTGCATCCTCGCATCCATCAAAACTCAGAAAGATTGAATGCAGTTATGAAAGACAGTGTTAACTGTGGATGAAAATCTTGTTTCGTGAACCCTTGTGTGATCAAGGGCAAATACTATTTTACAGTTCTTTAAAAAAAAAAATCTCCCAATAGATGTTTAGTATAATGTTCCTGGTGGTCATTAACCTAGTGAACCAGTATAAGGATATATTTATTGATATAGACCTGAAAATAATTATATAAGTGGATAAGGGCGTCTGTCAAATGCTATAAATATAAATTTAACTGAAAATTACCTCCTACAACAATCTCCATTATATTCTCTGAGAATGTTTTTTTTTCTTTCTTTCTTTAAAGGTTAGTGGTTAGTTGCACACAGTCTACTACCTGCCATTACAGCCTGGTAGTGGCAATGGCAGGCTGGAATTTAAAGCACAGTATCCAATCATTGGCAGTGGCAAGGGAATATCTGGAATCTGAAGCTGATGTGGCTGTCTAAATCCTGTGGCAGTGCAGGCTGGTCAGAACTGTAGGCACGAGATAAAAGCTATAGCAGACTGACAAGGTGGGCATGAAATGGAGGAGGCACATCAGCAGCATTTCCACAGTGAAGGCCAGAAGTCCAGTCAGTCAGTCAGTCATCTTCTATACCGCTTAATCCTGTGTTCAGGGTCGCGGGGGACCTGGAGCCTATCTCAGGAAACTTAGGGCACAAGGCGGGGTACACCCTGGACAGGGTGCCAATCCATCGCAGGGCACACACACATGCACACACTCATTCACACACTACGGGCAATTTTGGGAACGTCAATTAACCTAACCTACATGTCTTTGGACTGAGGGAGGAAACCGGAGTACCCGGAGGAAACCCACCAAACACGGGGAGAACATGGAAACTCCATGCACACAGAGACGGGAATCGAGCCTGGCCAGAAGTCCATTGCAGTTCAATAGTAGCATTTCTGTGGCTGCAGCAGCAGCCCCAGGCCCGTATATACTGTACTAAGCATCTCAGAATCACTTGTAGGAATCGAGCTCAAAGTTCAATTAGGACGGAAAATCATCCTATCTCATAAAAGTTATTTATGAAGCTTTCTACTCTTTTTTTTCAGCAAGGAGTATTGCACTAAGGAAAGCGTTTGATGTCACTTTTTATGACACTGGGCATTGTAAAGTAGGCTGCACATTATAGTAGGTGTTGTGGTTTTGCAGGTTTTTGTAGTTTTAAACGGTAGAAAAGTGAAATGGTGAAATCAGCAGCAGTTGTGTGAAAGTTTTATGCAGACAGATAAAACTTATAGATGTGTGACTCGGCTGCATGACGTTATCCCAATCAGACTGTGCCAAACACAGCTTCAACATTATAATCACAACATTCAAATGGCTTAATATAATTTTATAAACTGTTATTTATATAAAATGTTATTTAGTGTGTGTGCCATGGATCATGCCCACAACTCCATAAATGCAACTTGTTTTCTTATTGATCTGAATACTTTCCGTACCCACTGTATATAAAATGTCTTTAGATATCTGTGAAGTGACTCTGTGAAGTGGATCCTGACATAATACATAATTACCTCATTCTGTCTCTGAACAATAAACAGTGACATACAGTTAGAAAAAGCAGGTCATCCAGCAGAGAGATTTAAGTACTACAGTCAGGGTTTGGACACATCAGTCACATAATGACATCAACAGGAAAAGATGGGGTTTGGACACAGTCCTGGAGTCTGCAGTGTGGTTAGAATAGCAAAAAAATGTAGAGTAGCTGTACTTTAAAATTATATTATTCAAGTAGAAGTAAAAAAGTATCCGGTGAAACACTACCCAAGTACTAAGTAACTGTTTCAATCGTAATGTCCATTTTTTAAAATCTAATATATACAGTGGAACCTCGGATTATGAGTAATGCGATTTGCGAGTGTTCCGCAAGACGAGCAAAGATTTTAAATAAATTTTGACTTGGAAGACGAACAAGTCTTGTTTTACGAGTACCGAGTATCATGTATCACGCATGCGCTTCTTGTTTTGACACGAGCATCACGTGATCACAACTGAGCACATGTATGCACATGTAAAAGGTTTTACTCTCTCTTGCGCTGCAGAATTGTGGGTAATCATCTCCCTGCTGGGTCTTAGTGCGCATCTCCTCTTACTTTAGCACACACACAAACACACACACACACATACACAGCGCCTACACACATAAACGGAAACACTCATCTGTCAGGATTTATTTTTACTTTTTTTAAAGGTAAAGTGTAGGTTAATTTGTTTTATTTTTACGTTATATTTTGTATTAATTATTGCTATGTATTTATTTTTGGGGGCTGTGGAACGAATAATTTTAATAATTTTAATAATTTCCATTATTTCTTATGGGAAAATTCGCTTTGACTAATGAGTGTTTTGAAATACAAGCCCGCTTCCGGAACGAATTATGCTCGTAATCCAAGGTTCCACTGTATATAATTATATTGTAAGTGGAAAAAATGGGTGAGTGAAAGGATTGGAGTGACTTTGACCAGGGCCAAATTGTAATGCAACACGACTGGGTCAAAGCAGCTCCAAAACTTCAGTTCTTGTGGGGTGTCCCAGTTGCAGTGTCATACCATAAGTGATCCAAATAAGGAAAACCGGTGAACCAGCGACAGGGACATGAGCATTGGGAAGAAAAGCCTATAAAAGAGCTACTGTATGGTAACTCACATTGCTGAAAAAGTTAATGGTTGTTCAGATAGAAAGGTTTCAGGACATAAAATGCATCACTGTTTATTGTGTATGGCTGCATAGTTGGCCGGTCAGGGTGCCTACTGTATGCTGACTCGTTTCCACCGACAAAAATGCTAATGTTTACTTGAAGTGATTACAGTAGGCAGTTTTACTGAAGGATGACCTCTGTCTCCAGTTCACTACAGCTGTATAAGGTATTCATATAGAAAAATTTATTATCGTAATCCAGAAATTTTGCAGGATCCATTCATGGGTACAGTATATGAGTTATGAGGACAATCAAGTACATGGTTTTGGATTATATATTAAAGTATATAAAATTTAGCATGACTTAAATTTGAGCTCACATGTAGGATTACTTCACAATACAGCACAATGAACAATGACTATATTGTAAACTTGGTGCCTATGAATGAACCTGTGTAGTGTTCCCACAGACACGCGTCAGTGGGCGATAAGTTATCCGTCGATTTTCAAGGATCGGGTGTTCCACTCACTGAGTGTTCATGGGAACGACAAATTTTCTATGGCTGAGTCTCATCACTGTACTGTGCTTAAAGTTTACATGTTAACTTTTAATCTAATGATGTGATTGGGGAAGTTGATAGCTGAATTACTTAGCAGAGTATATTTAATATAAAAATATTTATAATAGGTATCAAAATGACTTGAAAATAAATTAATAATATAAATGTCCATAAACTTTTCAAATTTTAAAGCAATAAATTAAATAACGATAAGTGCAATGTCATTTTCCTTTCTTTTTTCTCCTCTTGTATGTAGGCCTACATGTAAAATGTTTATAAATGGTTGTTGGTACAGGTACTTCTGATGAGAGGTATCAGTGCAACAATGTGATCTGTGACCAGTAGAGGGCAGTATAGGTACATTTATTAATGCTTACAAGTACATTTGTAGATGCCCTTATGCAGAGCAGCTTATATATTTCTTAAATCTCATTTAAACAACTGAGCAGTTGAGGGTTAATGGCCAACTACTGCTGCCAAATGATTAGAGAATCAGAATCAGTCAGAATCACATCTGCATAAATAAAGGAAATGTTTTGTCTATACATTGTTCAGAACTCACTCTTTCAATGATATCCTTACATTACATACATTAGAGGACCAGAAACCAGTCGCAGAAAATTTCTGTATGTCTGTCCAGTATCACACATGTCTTGACACAGTATCACACAAAACTGTCTGGCTAGAATTTACTGAAACTTTTGCAGTACTTAGATATCTACAGTACCTTAAGTTTAACCTGCACCATAAGTCAAATCAAAATGTTGATTTCAAAATGTTATGAAAAGTTATGTGCCGGAATTAACACCTGCACCAATAGATATTAATTAGAAAAGCTAAACTGATTATTTTTGGGATTAGTTCATATTTTCACCACTGAAATAACAGCGCTGAAGTGGTATAAGTGAATTTTAAACAAGTTTTAAATACGCAAGTGCTGGAGTCATTTTAAGACAAAACTTTATCTTTATCTGATCTACTTTTTGATTTCTCATCTGTGATTCTCTCTCCAATTACCAAACAGGGAGTGTATTGAGTGATATTTAACCTTACAGAATGTGATTTCTTTGTATTAATAAGTTAGACAGAAGGACAGGCAGACATGTACGTGGACTTCAACCTGAATTAATAATATTACTTATTACATTAGAAATCATCAGATTATTTTTAGCTTTAAACTTTTAGCAATTTCTCTTTAATACAAACTCTTTAATCATCAATGATGCATACTTATATTAGTCAAAATGAAATAACATGGAAAAATGGAAATGACAATCAATCAAACTTAATAAGAATCAGAATTTGAAATTAATTCAAATTAATGTCAAAACCAATCTGAATCATGTCCAGAATCAGAATTAGTCAGAATCAGGGGCCAGCAAAATTTAAATTAATCAGAATCACTCAAAATCAAACAGAAAATAAAGAATAGTGCTTAATCGGTCCACTAGGAAACCAGGAATTTGGTTTATTGTAGAGCTTATAGATATTATAATGTACATTATAGTAGGATAACAAGGACAAGAACAAACACAGACAATACTATGAAAATAACACATTAAAATAACACATGAACCATCCTTAAGTGTAATACCATATTAGGTAAAATNNNNTATATATATTAATTGGGGTTTCTTTTCTGGTTTATTTGTGATCATGATGTATTCACAAAAAAATCCTGTCTGAAAAATAGATTGATCATCTTAAAATAGCTGATGCATTACAGATGAAAAATGCGCCTGCAATTCTGACATTGACCAGTTGAGGCGCACATTTAAAAGATCAGAAAGTGCAGTTATGCAGTTGGATGATTCATATCACAGAGGTCAGTGTATTTGTTTTTTTTTTTTTGACTCAGCTGACTGTGAGATACGACAAGATGCTGAGCTTTCACAGAGCTCCAGAAACACAGATATGCTCGGCAGCTGACAGCTAAAAGTCAACGCTCATTTTAATTGACTATGACACAGAAATGATCTGGCTTTAATAGCTTCATCAGTATTCGCAGTTCATGTTTCGACTTTCATTATTAGGGAAGCGATGGCACATCGGACTTCAAATCTGCTGATTTGGCTCCTAATTAGCACCAATTATTTGATTTATCTGCTAACTTGTCTGTATTAAGTCATCATATACTATATCACTTTAGATATAATTTAATCAACTGTCCCGACGTTCATCTATTATCTATACGACTTGAGGCAACCTGGAGCCTATACTGTACCAGCGAACTCATTTAGCAAGGTGATGTATACCATGGATGAGGTGCCAGCCCTTCAAAGGGTATTCACTCACACACACACACACACACACACACCCACATATACCCACAATTTGGAAATGACAATAAGCAACACGTTTGTATGATTGTGAGAGGAGAGACGGATTATCCAGAGGAAACGCACCAAGCACATGGAGAACATGAAAACACAATGCACAAAACTTAAAGGCAAAATTCAAACCCTCAACCCTGGTGGTGTGAGGCTAACCACAAGGCGACCAACTATTTGGAATTAACAAATGCTATAAATTTGTAGTCAACCAGCAGAAATTGGCATCTGCAAGTTTAATACAGATGCATCAGTTTACATACAGACAAGTTACTTATAAAGGGCAAATCTTAATTGATAATATCCTAAGTTCACCCAGGGCAGGGGTGGCTCTGTGGTTAAGGTGTTGGACTACGGACCAGAAGGTCTCTGGTTCACGCCCTAACGCAAGCTCTTTTACCCCAGATACTATAGGGTGTCGAGCTGGCAACCCGACCCTGTAAGGTCTCCTTTAAGGGACATTAATGGGGATATAGCACAACAATTGTTCAATATCAATCAGTTTATTTTAATGCAGTCAGAACTGGTTAAATATAAAATATAGGATGCTAATAAATCATTATAATTGTTAAATCGAATGATAATTACTTTCAGTAACCAAAAAACAACCTTTTTAAATTGTACTAGTAGTTCTGTCACATGTGCCACCCGGGCAGACCACCATATTGGAAAGGATGTCATGGGTACTCAAATTCACAGAATGTTAGATGACTGCAATAAGACATTCATTAGATTTCACTTAGGGACTTAAAGTCAAGGATCAAGCAGAATAAGGAACTTTCCAGAACTTTCAAATGGTGCGTGACATCTGTTACACCATGCGTTCTTATAGACTACGTCATCTGCTGACTAACTTGCAACTTGCTTTTAAAATCTAAAAAACTTAACTCTAGATGTAAAGGCTGCGGCCTGTAAATAGGAAGGGTGTGAGTTCATATCCCGGCCACTGTTATTTTTTAATCTCTGGTGTTTTATATAAAAGCATTGGTGAAATACTTGAATCAAACTTAGGATGGCACTTCAGAGAAAGTCTCAGCGCAGACCACGTTACACACTCCACTGATGCCCCTTGTTGGTTTTCATTATTCTGCGTCTATCCTACGAAGGCAATTTTCACCATGTAAGCGAATCTCAAACAAGCTGAATTTAATTACTCCTGCATCATCTCCAATCAAGGAAGAGACTTCATTTACTGCTGAATCCTTCATTCTGCGTTCCCACACCATCAGACTGTGAAATGATCATTTTTTTAAAAAAAACATGCCCGTGTCCAGCGCCTATCTGCTCCCAGTTTGACAGAGTGGCAAATTAGGGTTATTGATTATGGACAAGCAGTTAGAAGTTGCAGCGGTGCATCTCCATGAGTGATAGAAGTGATTAAATGAGCACATCATTCCTGGCTCCTTTTTCTATCTTTTAACGCACCGTTGCTGCTGAGCGATCCAGTGTAGTGTAATAACCATCATCCCTTTCTTTACTTACAACTGGTGGTTGTAAAATGTTTACAATTGAAGCACATTAGTCCCAAGCTTACTATTAACGACAAGGTTTACTGTGAATTAAACGATGTATTGGTTTATGATGCTGGATTATATTACATTCATTCCATCCATCCATCTAAGAACCTCTGTAGTCCAACTATTGACCATTGAGGCCAGTGGTTACCATTGTATTTATTCCCATTTGTACGACCGTGGTAGGACCTCCGGTCAACATTCACATCCTCATTCATACACACTACGGGCAATTAGCCTAATGGAAACGGCAGTTAGCCTAATCTGCATATATTTAAACTGTGGGAGGAAACCGGACTACCACCAAGCCCTGGGAGAACATGCAAACTCCATGCACACAGACCCTGAGGCGGGAATCAAACCCTGACCCTGGAGGTGCAAATTGACAGTGCTAACCACTAAGCCCCTATCCTGCCACATTACATTCATTGTGTCACCGGTTTTTGTCATTTACAGTATAAGCTATTGTGCTTATGAACTACCTTACGCATGATTGAATCACTGGGACACAAGTTGTTTCGTGGGTTAATGGCTTCGGTATTATAATTATAATATTTTTCAGTACTAGTAGTGTCTATTATCAGACACCTTTCTGCGTTATTGTCAATATTGGCTTCTCCAAATTGTAAGCCTACACGATGAACATGTCACGGTGTACAAGCATAAATAATGATTTTCCATTTAGTAGATTAAAGACTGATTACCTTTGGAGCCCAGAGATAATGCACTTTATGATTAGCTCACATAACCTACAGTATACACACACACTCACACACACACACACACTCACACCACCGACTGCTTCCAACATTCAACCAGGAGCATAAGTGCTCCAACAGTGTGCGTTAGAGAAGTAACAGCATTAGCACAGCAACGTGTGTAGATCTGAATCCATTCTTATTTCTTTACAGTGTTTTATTACTGTAGTAGTGTATGTCTGTTTTGTTTTACACCATTTATGACACATTATGATTCTTATTTCTTATAGTATACTTTGCTTCTGCTACCGGACAATGCTGTCACTATCCACTCTAAAAATACATAGAAATTTCAATCTTTTTAAACACAAATGACCAAACTGATTTAAATTGCTGTCTATTTCATTATGTTTTTACAATGTTTCTGAACTCTGATGACTCTACCATGGTCATGTGGAATTAGTTTAATGGGCATCTACTTTATTATGCACAATTCACTTTTTAATCCCATTAAGACGTTTAGGAAGGTCTCTTTTTTTGTGTGTATGTACAAACAAAGATCATGAGAACATTGCAGTACATTCGCTGTTTTTTCTTCTTTTTGCATTGTTCTACTGGCCGAGGCTTAAAAAAAGACAATTTGATTTTCCACCTATTGTGACTTCAGTTAAGAAGGGCTCGTCCCTGGTTTGTTGCTCAGCTGTGCTGTTCTCTGTGACATGTGTTAGAATGTTAAAGAAATAGGAAAATACTGTATTTTACTATCTTATGAACTATTGTATGAACTTTGCAACAATTTAAAACTAGCTAGCTCAATCTTATGTAAATGTGAATGACAAGTAAATCCCTCTATTCCATTCAAATGAACTCGCTTAACTAGCAGGCAAATTTTATTTGCATTTGGTTTTTTTGTTTGTTTGTTTGTTTGATTGATTGATTTTTCTTACTGTAAATATGCATTGAGTGAAATTACAAAAGACAGCAATATTTTTTAGAGAAATGTAATCTGGTTTCATTCCAGAACACATCCAGTAATATTAAAAAAAAAAAAACTACTGTTCATATATTGTTGCCATAAACACTGAAACAATCTGTGTCTCAAAAGAGCAAATAGTTTGAGTTAGATTTTTTCCCCAGAACAAAACAAGCATACTTTTTTTAATGCCATGTGTTTTACATGATTATATAACATTTATATCTGTCCCTATTGTTGACTGCATCCCTTTTAAATGCAAACAGGATAAAGACTGAACAATAATATGTTCAATAATATTCTGTTTCATTTCATCTATTCATCTGTTATTCCTTATCTTAATAGTATTGCCCCTTTTTTCTGCATAGAGAACATCCAAAAAGATGACATCACCCTGAGCTATGAGTGCTTGGCCAGCTTTTCCTACACAAGTTTTCTCTACAGGAGTGTGCATGGAATTAACCAACACACTGCACATAGCTAATTTAATGAATACTAGAATCAATTTTCAACCATCTCTATGCATTAGCTTCTTTAAGGTGCAACTGAAAAAAAAAAAACATAAAAAATCAAATAAAAAATGATAGGATACACTAATAGGATCAAGTGCTATTTTACACTGCATGGCCATTTCAGAAGGACAAAATTATTGACCTGCATCAAGTACAGAAAAAGTAAATGTACTGGAATTTCGACACATTATTAAAACTTGAAAGGATAGCACTAAATCTTTGATTTTGTGTAGGAAATTTGATCAGAGATCACTTAAACGCTTGGTGAAGTTGCATCATAAAAAAAATCAGAGCTGTGTTTCCATACACACACAATTTGATGAGAATGAAAACAAACTTTATACTGTTATGATCTGGGGTTGCTTCAGTTGCTCAGGTCTAGGCTCAGCAACGTTATGTGTCAATAAAATGAAGTCAGCTGACGACCTGAATGTCCTGAATGACCAGGTTTTCACATCTATGGAGCTTATCCCAGAACTCAAATTGTGAAAGAGTGGTTCTGGGAGCATGAGAAATCATTTTCACACCTGAACTGGACACCACACTGTGCATCGGCCAAATAGGCAACAAGACTTCTATTAGATTTATTTTAACGCTCACTCATCATATTAATCTATTTTTGGTTGTTTCACCAACCTAAGGCAATATTTTTCTTCATTATAGACTTTGTAACGCAGGTGCTTGTGCAAAAATCTGGCAACCTGAATTTATGTACAGTATGTGATTTGCTTAATCTAGCTGTTTTTAAACTAGCTGTTTTACTTCATGCCATTTTTACAACATAAATATTTATGCAACATCCGAACTTACGTCGGCATCTCTGTGTAGGGCCCTTAGTGCGTCAAAAGCTGCGGGTTCTGATCTCAAGACCTTGACCGAACCTTCTCGAATGTAAGTAATTAAAAAAAAAAGTTCTTTGAAATGTGAAGCTACAAAACCTTTGTTTTTTGATATTTGTTTTACATATTGCAGACAGAATGAAGAAAAAAGGGTCAATATCAGTTTCAGCAAAACAATTATGCACTAACACCAAACACAATGACTAGCAGCAACATCTGCCCTTCTCCAGTCAATACTTATTACATTCTCATAAATAACACATCTTTATTGTGAACATTTTTTTTTTTTTTACATTTTTATGACTTTTCTTTAAGCATGGTAAAGTTTTCCTTCAAGCATGGTAAAGAATTTTCCTTTTCTTTGGCAAGTCCGATGTCTTGTCCATTCGTCTTCTCATTTTTTAAAGTACTATTAAACCACAAAGTCATCTTATTTAATTAGTGACAACACCACAGTGTTCCACACCTTCTTCAATAAATCATTCACTTTATGCTTACAATCATTTATACAATCTTCTTTTCTCTCGTTTGTTTCTCTACCATCAACCTTTAGTTACATTCTTCACGGTTCTTATTTGATTCCCTCCTCAGGGGACGGGGACAGGGTCACCTCAGAGATGCTGTCCAGTCAAGGAGAGGGCTGGGTGTTGGCCTCAAGGAGCTCCAAGAAGAGTTTGTGCATGGGCACCCGACCGTCTTGCTTAATGCTGCAGAAGTACTGCACAGCCTTGGCCGAGGTCTGCCGGAGTAAGGGGAGGGTCATGATGAGTTTGCCCGCCCTACGTGAGTCGTCACTGTGGTGACGCCGTTCATAGTCCTGCAGTGCTTCGTGCAAGCAATCTTGCAGCCTCTGGACTGCCTCGCTGTCCTCGATGTGCATCGAATCTGAGACAGAAAAAGGCAGGTTTACAAAGTTGTACAAACATTGTAATGCAAGGCTAAAGTCATGCATTTTAACATGCTTGATTTAAAAAAAAAACTTCCTGTTTATTAAAAAAAACACCCCACTGTTGTTGTCTTATATTCCTGTTCTTGGTTAAAAGGAGACAGGGACCTAATATGCTCTTGTAGGCACTCTACCTCAATTTTCATTGGTTTGTCCTTCCTGAAATGCTTTTCTTCCTATCACATTTGTAAAGAGTGGTTTTTGGTGGTTCACTCTATTGAGAGAGAACTTTTTG
>JAQKPX010000012.1:35620693-35632750 GCA_030068255.1 Clarias angolensis
TTCAAAATGGCCACCATGGTCACCACCCATCTTGAAAAGTTTTCCCCCTCACATATACTAATGTGCCACAAACAGGATGTTAATATCACCAACCATTCCCATTTTATTAAGGTGTATCCATATAAATGGCCCACGCTGTAGTATTCATAATGTATTAAGATCAAAACCTGACTAAAGCGATGGGTGTCTAGATACTGCTCACGTGTCTGTGTTATAGTTTGTGCAGATTATATTAATTAAACGGTGGCCGGGTGGCTTAAAGGTTAACACTGTCGCCTTGGGTCCGGGTGCGATTATCAGCTCGTGATCTGTGTGCATGGTGGGTTTGCTCCAGGTACTGCAGTTTAATCGCACTGTCCAAAGACATGCAGATTAGGCCAATTGGTCTTCCCAAATTGTCCGTAGTGTGTGAATGTTGTCCGAAGGTCTCACCACAGTTGGAAAATGTGAATAAATACAATGGTCGCCTTTGACCTTCACATTCTCTAGTTGGGCTACAGAGGTTCCTAGATGGATGGATGGATACCCATTTAATTGAAAACCAGGAAAAAAAAACTGCATCTCTTCTGTTGTCTGGGAAAATCTATGGTACATCTACACTAGTTTACAGTTTAACTAGAAAATACGGTTGCGTTTCAGACCCCGAGTCAGCAGTTCTGCTTATTAGCAAGCTCAAAAATTAGCATCTCTAGCATACGTTCTTAAACTCTTCAGGAAATTCAACACAATATATAAAAGTCATGAGCCCCTGCTCACTTCTTCACATTTTGCTTCCAAAGAGTCAGACTTTCGTGTATTGTTTAATGTAGTCTTGACTAATAATTCTCCAGGTTTCCAGAATGACACACATTTTTGGCTCTCATTTCCAGTCCAGTCCCTGTATCTGAGCAGTTTCTATCAGAGGAATGTTTTTGTTTGATAAGCAATACAGTGCTCTGTGAATCATTTAAGCCTTAAAAAAAACATCTAGCTTAAGGCATGAACCGGTGAGAAACAGGTGCAGATGATGACAGATGGCTGATACTGAATGCCGAATTTTCAACTTGTATCTTTAGGCATTTTGCAGCCTTTCGCAGTCAAAAACTTTTTCCATTTCTTTTATTTATTCTATTTCCTTTCATTTAAGTCTTGAAGAAATGAGAGTGGTCCAAGACCTTTGATTTGACATGAAGATGTCAAATTAAAAAGTCACAGCTTTACCTCACTGTGCTGACACTGGAGACTCCTTCTTTAAATATTAACCTCTTTCCTTACAGTAAACTTTAGAGCATGTCTCTTTAGTTAAGCATGCCACGTGGAGCTGCGCTTCTCAATTTCCACCGCAAATGATGATAAGACGATAAATATCATTTTAATTTGACTAGTTAAAGACGGTATCGTGTCACTTCTTTTTTGTGTGTGTGAATGATACGGGCTGGGTGTTTATGGTTAAGTGTTCTTCTGTGTATCATGTATAAACAAAGAAATATATAGGGTTTGAGGTTGTTAACCACCACTATTATTGTCGTTACCGATGCATTTGTCCTTATTGTTATTGTTGGTGTTATTAGTAATTATTCACGACGGTGTGTCATGTACACAGCCTGCAGTCATGCCGGTGAGGATCGCTCGAATTAAAGGAGAGCCAGGTTTAAAGGAAGGGCAATTATTTAGGGGTAAACCTAAATGAAAAACTGAAGAAACACACACACACACACTTACACGCGCAGTATTTTCAGCTGCACTTAAGAAAGATCCGAGCTTCAGATCAATGTTTCCTGAAAGCATCGTGCTTTTGTTCCCGATCAGATAACAGCCCTGATAAGCGGCTGTTTTTCTATCCAGACTACAGGCTAATGAGACGGAGATTTAGACGGCGGTGTTTGCTTTCTCAGATTAGCCCGTGTTTGCATACACACGAGCAGCGACTCGAAACATGCCGGCTTTATGGAGCAGCTCAGGCCACATGTATAAGACTTTCTCCTTTACCTTTACCTTGACTTTTTAACAACGTCCAACTGTATACACTGTGGTACTGTTTCCATAGTAACAACTCATTTCATTCATATGAAATAAGCACTTGATGAAGCTTTCTTCAAGACGCTTAGCTCATATTTATGAAAGGAGTCTCCAGTGTCAGTTGTCAAGCTTTCGTTTAACATTTGAGATAGAAAAAAAGTATTTTTTTTCGTGGATAAAACTAAAAATGGATAAAAAGTCTGAGTCTTTAAATTGTTAGCATCGTGAGAATCAATGTCGTATAAGAGGAATAAAAAGCTTCAGGGGTCAAGCAAGTGATTTCATCACATCACACCATCACTGATTAGTTTCCTGTAACATCATGACATTGGATGTGTTATGACTTTAATAAACCGTGTCATTTAGTTCAATAAAACTGATTGTAACAGATTATTTAATTATATAATAATAATAATAATAATAATAGTAATATACAGAGTAGCCGTGCTATTTGAGGTCAGAAATGTGAACGCAGGTGTCTTTGATCCAACACAATGCGCTCTATCAGAAAGACTTCCGAGGCTAAAGCCGTTTCCTGAAGGGTGACATTACAACACACACACACACACACACACACACAGACAAATAGACATCGTGTGCACACTATCTGTGGTACATTAAAGACTAGTCCACTTTACTCCAGTGTACAGTGTAACTGATAACTGATAAGACACACACACACACACACACACACACACGCACACACATTACAAACACCATTATATACTGTATATACAGTTTTAATGATTAAAAAACCAAGTGCGTGTGTATACACAGTCTTTTGTGACGGACATAGACACCATTAGTATGCCAAGCCTGTACACATACAGTATGCACTTGCACACACACACACACATACTCATGTTAGATATCTTTTGCTCTCACTACGAATAATAATTTTTCTCTTTTTTTGAATTCTAAAAAAAAAAAAAAAAAAAAAGTTATTTTTTTGTTAGTGTTACAAATAGAAAAATTGTAATTTCCTAACTAGAAACGCTACATGTTCATCATGTCTTCCGGATAAATTCTTATAAAAGTAACATTTATAGCTTTATGATACATTGTGACACAAACTTGAAGTTTGCAAAACGCTCAGATTGCTTAATTTTAGACGTGCAAAATCTATTTTCAGGGACTCACCAAGAAATCTGAGCAAAGTCCTTGCGGTTTTGTCTTCTTTCCATCGTTGATGTGATTTTACACCTTTAGTATATCGTTAACTGCGTATATGCTAGCTGCGTAATTTGTTCTATGATGTTATATCTGAAATTATTGACTTGCAACCATTCTCTCCTAAGCGTAACTACTTACAAGGTTTGTGAAGTTGAAAGCTCAAATTCGGTCCTTATTTCAGAATGTGTATAACAGTTCCATGCCAATATTTATATGGATTTATACTTTTGAGATTTTGTTGGTAACTTCATAAGCTGTTTTTTTTTATTGTCATTATTTCCTTTAAAATAACGAGATTTTTTTGACAGTATATAGCTGCTAGAACGTAAATAAGAACATGAACTAATGTGCTTGATGGATGATTTACATCAATAAATGCTACCATAATCGGATACAAAGTATACGTTGTTCCTTAAATAATAAAAGATTACAGCAATTTATGAAAGCAAATTGGAGAGCTTTTATAGGAGTATACTGTGTAACACAATTTCATGGTTTGAAACATTACTTTACTTAATTATGTTTCCTCTACCACCACGAGTTTCATTCCATACACATCATGTGTAAATATAAAGCTGAAATCTCATGTAAGTTTCTAAGACAGGATATACTTCATGAGGGTTTTCTTTTTCATCCCGCGCCGCAGATTCGCCCACAGCGGAGATTCATCACAGCTGATTTGTGTCTTTGTTGACTGTAAAGCCTTGAATCGGAGGAAAATGTGCTACATAAATAAAGACTAACCAGAGAACCGATATGAGGGTCGCACGTGAAGGTCACACGCTTTGTTATAAGTTAAGACAACAGCAAACAGTTTCAGAAAAAAGAGCAACATATGACTGAAACAGTATACAAACCAAACCTGGAGCGGAGACGCCGAGACTTTAGAGCTTGCTTAAACGGATTGGAACTTATTACCTTCTGGTCATTAGTGCAGAACCTTTTTCTAAATTAAATTTTATTTTACGGATAGATCTAATGGAAAATAAGGGAAATAAAATAAAATAAACTTTATAAATGTCAAAATGCAGATTTTCTGTAAATTAGTAATTAGGTTGAGATGAAGCTTTTGGGAAAAGTCATACTAAGTATAATAGGTTCTGCTAATATTAGCTTGATGGCAATCCTTAGCTAGCTAGCAGCCGAGTGTATAGTATTTATTTAATAGGAACATGGCGACTTCAGGAGAATATTACATCCTCCATATTTAATCCTACATTGTGTCTCCTCACCTGACAGCAATGTTTCATATACAATGCATCCAAATACTTAATACACTTTACCTATATTTACCATGTTTTTGGGATGTTTATCTTTTTTATCAGTCAGGACTTGAAATCCCTCATGTTTCATATCATATGTACCAAGGTCACGTAATGCCTCATTTTGTATACAGCTTTATTGCATAACTATCACCAATTAACAAACAGCATCTCAGATTAGAGTCTTTATGAAGGCGTTACAGAGTAGCAGATACACCAGAATATCAACTGTTCTAATGAGATTTTTGCATATTTTAGACACCTTCAGTATTGTTTTACAGGTGTAGAAAGACGAGATTATGAATTAACAAGAGAACATTCTTGCACACCATTGTGAGTATGTGGTTGTGTCACTCCCAATAGGTAAGCGTGTCAAAGCACAGCGGACAGAACTAGCAGGTTATTGACCAAATTTTATGCCTAGCAGCTTGTCAAAAAGAAGCACAAACACTGAACCACCTTAAAAGTCTCAAATTACACTCAGTTCCTAAAGACGTTTTTGTAAATTTTAAGAGTTTTTCAAAATGTGTTTTTTAATTTTCTAGCTGAAATACAACTCAGACCCTGCATCATTTCCAAACGTGCTCTCTCAGTGTATGCGCCTTCGAGGAAGTGCACTTGCCTAGCCAATCAAAACACAGGAAACAAAAACGTCCATATTTGCAACTTTATCCAGCATCTTCCACCCGTTTTCAAGCTTTTCCATCTTGCATTCATGACTAATAAAATAAAGGGGAAAATATATGTAAGGGTGTTAATTCATGTTGACATTCTCCAGTATTTAGTGATATAAAAGTTAAAACCCAGACTAAAGACATACGTAATTCTTATCTTCTTGTAAAATTAGGTGCTTCATCCATCAATTACACAGGAAATAAAAACGAGCATCTTCAGTTCATTGACAGGAAACTTAATACTCTCACCCGGTTTGTTTTTTTAAAAATCTGCTCATTATCAATTCATAAGATAATTAGCATATATTAGCACAATAAGACACACTGATATACACACACCTCACAGATTTCCAATAAATTTGAGCCAAAATCTGTTAAACAGCTATATATATATATATATATATAGTGTTTCATTACCAAACCTATTTCCTCTCTTTCGAAAATGAATAGTCAAAAAGCACAAAAATTACACACAATTTTTAAATCATAGCTAAAAAAAGTTATTAAAAAGCAAGAGTCTAATTAAAACATTTAAGTCCAAAGTGCTACTTTATTATCATTCATAAAACTTCACGGCATCTTGTCTCTCCTGATAATTTTCAAGACATTACAAGGTTAGTTCCTCTGATGTCCGAGACCACACTGTAGAAACCGGATGCAGTTTGAAGGAGGTATTTAAAGAAAATAAAGATTTAGAATTTTATAGCATAGAAGTAAAAGTCTCTGTGTTGTAGCTTCCATGCAAACCCAAACTTCAGACATCTAACGCCACCTGGGAAACCATATTACGTAATCTTCACTTAATCTACAGTTACTGTATATCCATTCATTTTAGAATTAATGTGTTGCATTGTATTATACCCAAAATATTTACAGTAAACACAATCCCAGACCTATAGCTGGCTCTAAACAACAGCTTTAAGCTTTATAATCTGCACATTCTAAAGATTATGATCACTAATCATTCAACTATTATTAAAATCACATCAAACCATTTTATGGATATCTATCTAAAATGGCAAGGAATTAAATGTATTGTAGGTTTCAGATTTTTGCTCCTTTGTTTGTTTGTTTCATTGTTATTGTTGTTGGGGTTAGTTGCCTGTAGTGTTAAAGCAACTTAAACATGCGAGAGTTGCTATATAAAACTATTACTACGATTACAAGTGTATCATTTTAGTCACTTTTTGTAAACTAAAATTGGAAAAATATATACCAAATGTAAATAAAAATCACATTTATCTTGCTTTAAATTGACCTCATTAAAGCATATTTAAACTTTAAATTAATAAACAGTTAATATGTTTGAATTAAACCATTAAATCATGTGTTAAAATTCCACAAACACAGTATCTATGAACTGAAACTTGAACTGAAACACTTTTAAACTCTCTTTTTTCAAAGATGTACATTTCTACAGCCAGGTTTGTCTTTTAAATGTTTTTTTTTTTCTTTATGTAATCTTTAAGTAATCTTAATGTTTACTCCTGTTGTGTGTGTGGGTTTATGTGTGTGGTGTATGTTAAGATGATAGTCTCCATGTGAACACACTGTTTTGTAGACGATTGCTGATACAACATAATACAAATCCCTCAAACTGCTACAACCGGTTTTCATACAATTCATCCATACAATACAGCGTATTAAGACTGCAAGGAAAAGTGTGAGACAGAAGAGTTAAGAAAGTAAGAATAGAGAGTTAGCATGAATAGTTGTCTGAAACGAGGGATCGTATCTGATCAGACTGATTAAAGCTCTACGAGAGTAATGGAAAACATAGACCTGCTCATGGTTATAGTTTTTAAAAGGCTTTAATAATTTCTTTTCAAGATTAGTTAATATTGTATTATTAATTATAATAATAAAGAATATTAATATTTACGAATATAATCTTAGTCTTAAAATCTCCATCTTGTTTGTTAACTACCTTGATTTAAAATTTAAGATTGTGTGTATTCATGAATATAATTTAAAGAACCCTTCTCACAAGTCCTGTCATGTACTTTGTGTTCGCTAGCAAGCCAAAATGACTAGCAGTACTGTATGTAAATATGGCTTTAAAATTCCTCTCAGAAATCTTGGTAGCTAGATTACACAAGTTAGGTATTGCTAATCTAACAGTGGCAATACCAATGACGTAAATGTACATCGATAATGTGATATAAATGATTAAGAAATCTCTGTTAGGTTGATGTAAGTTGATGTTGGTTAGTTTTCAAAATTATCAGGAAAATATAATCTCAGAAATCCTGACAGGTTATTGCGTTTAGCAACTTAGCTAACATTAAAAAAAAAAAAAAAAAAACTAAGATCAGAAAGATAGGTTCAATGAAAAAGTTTATTTTCCCCGTAAGCCAATTTTAGCTAGTTAACTAATGTTAGCAGTAAATGTGGCATATTTTTAAAATATGTCCATACATTTTTTTTTCATCTATATCAGGTACATTAAACTTATTTCGTTATCTAGCTAATGTTAGCCACAAAGATTATGTACTTTTATCATATGACTAATAGTCCTTAAGGTTACATTTTAAAAAGGAGGTTAAATTATTTTTGTTAGCTTCTAATATTAGCCACATATAAAATAAATAAATAAAATAAAAATAATAGTAATGATGCTGTTAAAAGATTTAAACAAATCCACCAGGCACCTTATTAGCTAGTTAGCTAATGTTAGCAGTGAATATATGTAATTTTAAAAATATGAGTAAAAGTCTTCTCCATAATTTTATACAGCCTAAAACTGTTCTATTCTAGCCTATCTAAAATTGTTAGCTAGGCATGGTTAGCAACAAAGATTAAGCATTTTTACAATAAAGCTTAAAGTTCCCTCAGGTTAAATTATTTTGACTAGCTAGCAAGCATTAGCAACAAAGAGCATGTAGATTTTTAATGAATATTTATATCAATCAATATGGACAAATCCTAATTTTAGCCAGTTAGCTAATGTGAATATGGTGTTGTTTTATAAATTTGACAAAAATTCCTCTCAAAAACACTTATTAGGTAAGTTATTGATAGTTAACTAGCTATAGTTATCAGTAAAGTTTATTTTTATATGATCGGTTAAATTATATATATATATCTATATATATCTATCTATATATATCTATCTATATATATCTATATCTATATCTATATATATATTACACACACATATACATACACACACACAGTATGTATATAAAAATCCTGTCAGGTTAAACTGTCCTAGCTAGTGACATCGTGTTAGCGCTACATTAGTGAGACGTCAGGGGAATCAGATTTCAAAATGTTCTTAAAATAATACATGTTTTAAATGCAAACATAAAGAAAAGATCTTCAGTTATTTCCTCTTAACTTTAGCGTAGAACACGTTGTGCAAACACAAGACAAAAAAGAAAGGAACAAAAAAAGAAAACCACGCGTTTGTCCTCCCCGAGGGGCTTCTTTGCTTTATTTGTTTCAACTTCAACATTGAAAACAGCGCTCTGGTCTGTAATACAAAACCAAAGTGTTTACAAAACCCACGTGAAGCCGTAGTGAAGTTTGAGCAAACCTCCAACCACCACAAAACATTCGGACATCCTGACTAGATTTCGACTGTTACCGTACACCAGCGTTTTCTAAAAGAAGTACGGCAACCTCAGAGATGAGCGTAGGACCGAACCGAGGAGCAGAACGACGTGACATTAATATCACGTCACCCACTCGGAGCTGATCTACAATCAGTGCCCTTGTTCACATAACAGTATTATATAATCAGTGTACGCAGGATACGAACTGATCCCGAATCAGCACCTTCATGGTCTGAAAGATTTACTCGAATACAGCGATCGTGATCTCAGAGACTCTTCAAGACTAAAAACAGTGAATCGCTTCCACATCCACGCGGTCGAGCGCTTTAAGAGCCATCAGGATGGAAACCCGTGGGAAAATACGGAGACATCTTTAATCAAGCAAACTCGTCCTGATTGTTCTGATGAACAAAAACAAACAGGTCCAAAACAAACAAGTTTAAAAAATGGAGAAGGATTAGGGACAAAAAAAAAAAAAAAAAAAACATTGTATGATGCATCTCCATTCTTTTTTCAGCCATATTCATGGATGGACAGACAAAAAAAATAGTTCATGGATAATTGTTTGTAATAAAATAAAAGCATCACAGTAGTAATAATAATAAATTTACCAGGTACATTGTAAGTCTTGCCACAAAAGTATTTCCACCCCAAGGTTTATACTTAGTTTCGCACTTGCGCAAAAAGAAAAAATAAATAAATAAAAAAAATCACATAAAGGCATAGAATTGAGATTCATCCAGAATTGTTTTATATTCATGTAAAGGGGAAAAAAGTTTTTTTTTTTTAATCACAAACATTAAAGGGATGATCCTGAGATGGAATTGGTAGTGTTTCCAACTTCCAATGACAAGAATTTGAAGGAAAAAAGGTTGAAATAGGTTGAAAATCTGGCAACCCTTATAAAGCACATCTAATTCCTAATTTTTGTTGTAATCTATCGTCATCATATTTCATATCATTAAAAAAAAAACACCATGCTATCATCACGAACACATGGCCATGAGTGAGAGGGACACTCGGTCTGGTCGTTCAGTCCGTGAGGTTGAAGACGGAGACGTCTCTCTCAGCGCGTGTTAGGTCAGGGCGCAGGGTCACCCGATAAACGAGGGCTTCACATGTGTCTGAGGAACCACTCACTCGTTCGTTCACTAGTTAGTTATTCTAGCTGTGACAGAAGAGAGCTGAGCCGTGGGGAGGATCAAGGGGGGGGGAACAGTGGATAAAAAATTCTTTTTTTCAAAAATAAAAATACAAAAAGAGTAAGACAGATCTGCACTGTTTATACACGCACTCTGGCAACAAGAGGTCGAGTCAGATGAGAAGATGGCGCAGGCAGTAATTGGAGATCCGTGGTCTTGGCAGGTTAAAAAGTCTACATGATTGGCGAAGTGTCTAAATGAGGACACTTTTTTTTTCTTTTTGGGAGGGAATCCTGGTTTGGGATTGGAGGAGTATGGCATGAGGTGGTGACAGGTTGATGGTTAAAGCATTGTCCTTCAGCTCGCTACACATATGACACCGTGTGTGTGTGTGTGTGTGTGTGTGTGTGTGTGTGTGTGTGTGTGTTTTGTGCAAAATCAATGCTGTCCTTCTCAGAGAGAACAAACTCTCACGTCGCTGTGCGCCGCTCTCTCTCTCGTTTCTGTTCTCTCTCAGTCCACCCCGGCCTCGGGGCCGCCCCCTGCTGGAGAGGCGGCGTCTTTAGAACAGAGTCCGTCTCCGTGTCTCGTCAGTTAAAGCCGAGACCTGCGCCTTTGGGTCTCTGTGAGCAGCGGATCGGCTCGGTGATGCCCCTCCCGTCGGGCCCGAGCCCCATTCCCGGGCACCAGCCCATGTTCTGCAGCATCCGGTTCCCCATGTTGGTCTCGGGGATCGGCGGCGCTCCTTCTCCCACCGCACCTACGAGCAGAGAGAGAGAGAGAGAGAGAGAGAGAGAGAGAGACAGAGAGAGGGAGAGAATAATCTGTATGAGCAAACAGGATCAGCGTGATCCAGGCAGGCGGCTAATCCGGAATGTTCTAGAAAATCTTGGAGCTCGTCCACATCGGCGTCTTAACGTGAGGAGCGCTTTCCACTTTCCTGATCTGACTGACAGGAGAGATGCACCATCACGTGTGTGTGTGTGTGTGTGTGTGTGTGTGTGTGTGTGTGTGTCGGGGCGTTACCTGTAGATAACGGAGCTCCCATGGGCGCGGCCTTGCGTCTTCTCTTAATGTCTCCGGTACACAGTGAGCCAAGATGGCCGCTTGTCTGCCTGTCTCACACACACACACACACACACACACGGCTTTACAGATTCGGTTACATGTTAAGCATGAACTAGTGAAGGCTCAGAGAGCAGGAGATTTACCTGCTGGGGGTCTTTAGCGAGCAGCTTCGCCTGTGGCCTCGGTCCGATCTCGAATCCCAGTGACACTGCACACACACACACACACACACATCACAAAAACAACAGCACTACAGTCACCAGTCACACACCAACCAGCTGCTTTTAATTTTGTACATTAATATAATAGCACTCACGATTTAACACACACACACACACACACACACACACACACACACACACACACACACACACACACACACACACAGAAAAGCAGTACCACAGTGGCTCACCTGTTCACGTCTGGACCCGGGACTGAACCACGGCCTACACAGGGAAAATGAAGTGAGTGTTACAAACACAAACTTACTACCAGTCAAAAGTCTGGGCGCCCCTTCTAACTCCATGGTCTTTCCTCATTTTTTTTTCTTTCTACACTGTAAAGCAATACTGAAGGTGTCCATAAAATACAATAATCTCATTTGAACAGTGTGTGTGTGTGTGTATATACAGTACTGTGTTAAAGTCTTAGGCACCATATTATATGCTGTATAAATTTTGTTATATACAGTATGTTTATCAGGTCTGCATAATTATGTACAAAATCATTCAGTATTTCCATATATAACCTGAAAATTTATAAATAAATAACATTACAGGAGAATATATGCATGGTGGTAAAGAAATAAATATATAGTACAAGGAAACAAAAAACTAATGTACGCTCCTGGGATTTACATAAAAATAAAAAGTTGACAAAGTCACCAGAAGAACTCATATTCTCCAGCAAGCTCAGTAAAACCTAACAGCTGTTTTACTTATAAAAAACTACACAAATCTGTGTCTAAAACTCCTGATTTAAGCAACGAGTTTTCACTTCAAATATTGACTGTTTATTTTATTACTCTTTATTGCTCTTTATAGACGTTTATTTTATGCAGAAATGTTTTTAAAAGCATCTTTTGCTTATGCCATATTTTGGTATGGAGACTTTTGCACAGAACTATAAGTAAAACAGCTGTTAGGTTTTACTGAGCTTGCTGGAGAATATGAGTTCTTCTGGT
>JAQKPX010000012.1:35681803-35692608 GCA_030068255.1 Clarias angolensis
TAAACACAATGTAACATTACAATCAGATCCAACAAAAGCCAGACTATATGGAGCAAGGAATGTTGGGTAATGTGGGTTTTTGCTGCCAAGGATAAAGCGAGTTAGGTATCAGTGCACGGAGTCTTCGGGATGTTTAACAGAATGACTTCCTCATCAAGACGCTCATACGTACTACAGTGATGTCTAGGCTAAAACACATGAAATTTCTCCTTTTTTATTCTTTTTTTTTTTTCTCTACTTTTACATTATCATCATCATCAAGTACAAAGTTAAAATGCATTTGTTAATATATTCATAAAAGAGTAAAATAATAGTGCTTTTTTTTCTTTTTCTTCTTTTTCTTAACTCCATTACTACGACAACATAAAAACAGTCATTGTCAAGACCGGTCAATCCTTAATTCCAACAATATATTTTCACTTCTTTATTTCTTTTTAATCATTTAAGAATAAATTGTATAGCACCTTATTTATTTATTTATTTATTTATTCATTTATTAATTTTTTTTAAAACCCTTTCACTCTCTTTAAAGATTTGAGTTGTAAAATAACCCGGTAAAGGATCGCCTCCTATAAAGCTGCGAAACTGGGTATCGGTTGGCTTGTGAATTCGTCCTCTCTCGTTTGAGACAATTCATAAATACGTAAAGAAAGAGGAAAAGAAAATTCGTTGGGACGTGACGGCGGATTGACACGCCCCCTTCTCACACATCATCATCATCATCATCAGCACCACCGCCTTTCAGCTTACTATTTTCAAGCTCTGCCTTTGGCCAGTCTCCTAATCACAACAGCTACGCTAACACAGCCTAGGATCACACTGACATTAGCCTATACGGATTGAGAAACACACCCGGAGCACAAAACATGATCGAATGCTTTAAAAAAAAAAAGAAAAGAAAAGAAAAAGCATATCTATGTACAGTTGGATTACCGCTGAACTCGGCTGAATGGAGTTCCCGTCTCGGCCGCGCAGAAAGTGAGTCTGGAAAGAACGCATGTTGGCCTGAGTTTTATTCGATGTGTCGAGCGGCTAATGCGTCTTTCTCCGAAAACCAGGCTTAGCTCAGCTTCTGGAGTTCATCTGTCTGGATGGTGATTCGCTGATGAGGAACCACTTTCCTGAATGCACACTATGATCAGTTGTGGACAGTGCTGGTCCTCGCTAGTTAGTGAAGAAACCATGCTTTTCACAAACATCCAAAGGTGTCCCTAAGGGGCTGACAAAAATGTCTTAAAGAAAGCACTTGGGTTTTTGTTTGCTAGCCAATGCAAAGATCTCCGTGAGTTTAGCACCCTTAAAGAGTCACAGCGTCTTGACTCGTGAAATGTCTTAGTATGTGTACACTTTATCTGGCCACGAGCTTCACAATCTTGAAGGCTGCATTCGGACTGCTTTTTTGCACTCTCGAGTGTCGAATGGTTATTGGATTAAATGTGAGTCACAGCAGCACATCTATCGAGTATCCACTGGATACTCAAGAAGTCTATGATTCGTTGTTAGATGAACGGCCTCTTTTTTTTGCAAAACTAGATAGGTGATGGAAATGGACAGACTTTTCAGCAACACCTAGAGTTCTGGCTCCACAATTCAAAGAGCCCTTGATGATCCGATGATAGCCGTCTTGCTAACAAGTGGGGCAGTTGTAGCTTAGTGGGTTAAGGCTCTGGGTTACTCATCAGAAGGTCAGAGGTTCATGACCCAGCTCCACCAAGCTGCCACTGTTGGGGCCTTGAGCAAGGCTGTTAACCCTGTCTGCTCCATTTTATGGCTGATCCCAAGTGCTCTGACCCCAGCTTTCTGTTGGGACAACCGAAGAAAAGAACTGCTTAAAGAATAAACAGGGAGGTGGCAGCTAGCATATCTCTTCCTGCCATCAGTAGTGGTTATAGACATTAGCAAGATTAGCTACTGAAGGCTAGGAGGTCATTCACAGTCAAGCAGCACCACAGCAGAGGAGACTCTAATAAGGAACGCACTGGTGTTGGTTGGGGGGTAGATTGGGGTGCAGGTTGGGGGATGAAGCGAGAACCAGCACTGCTGAGGCCTGTGGAGAATCTGTGTCTGGAAAGTTGGCCTAAAACGTTCTTACTCTACAGTCTGCCTTCGAATCAGGTCAGAGAGATTCGCCTCTCGTATCAATACTACACAACGACACCCTTGAAAATCTGGGAAGCCGGGGGTTAAAGCAACAACGACAACAACGATAAAGATCGCGAGAAAGCACCAGAAAGCACCAGGGCACCCCGCTGACCTCCGATCTGAACGATGTGTACAACAGCATGGGGAGAATACAGTAAACCAGATCCGATTATCCAAACCGATAATTGGAAGGTGAGTGCATGCTGTTGAGCACCAACACACCACCGGAGGCCACGCCCACCGGATCATCCCGGCTTCCCCAGGAAGTTTCTGTAAGCACCAGAGTGTCACTCTGCATCCCAACGATCCGACGACAGCATGGAGAGAATACAGTAACCCAGATATTGTTTCAATCCGTAACTGGAAGGTGTGCGCACATTGTGAAGCACCTACACACCACGCCACGAGGCCACGCCCACCAAAAACTAAAGGAATCCTGGGAGCACCTTGTGACCAGATATTACGACATCACACAGCAGAGGCCACTATCCCAGAATTCCCTGGGTGGAGAGAACTGTATTGGAGAAGTAAAAAATCCTGATCCTGGATCATGACGTCCAGAATTCAAAATCAACATTCCATTAAAGGAACCTTTACAGGAACCTCTGGATCTGTTCAGGGACTTGGCTTTTCAAGAAATATGGAGGCCATGTTTAGGAACCAAACTTTTGCCGTGTTTCGAACCTAGGAACCTTTCTAAGAACCCAGAAACTTTAACTGCAGAGAGATTTTAAAGACCCCAGGGAATGTCTAGGGTAAGAACCCTTTCAGGAACCACTTTTGCATTCTTGCCTCGTTTCCGCTTTGGGAACCTTTTGAGGAACTATAGCTTTCGTGTCCACTGCAGGAACCTTCTCAGGAGCTGAACAATTTTTGTTCAAACTAAGCTTTGGGGGTCTACCACAGGAACCCAAGGACATTTTTGGAACTTAAAAACTTTAGGCACATTTCTACGAGAGGAACCAAAGCAAACTTTAAAAAATAATAATAATAAAGCTGACCAGGAACTGCTTAGGTCTGGTTCGGCTTAGTTTTGGAACCCTTCAGTTCCTCAAAAAGTTCTGATATAGTGGTAGAAATGTGCCTAATTAAAATAAAAATAAAAACTGGGATTAGCGTACAGGCTTAATGCTAGCTTGAGCCCAGAACCAGGAAGGAAAGGAAAGGAAGAGAAGAAAGCACCCCGGAGAGAGATTTCTGATCGTTCCGTCAGCCGGACAAAAATCAAAGCATGTTGGAGTTGGAGCACGCTTTCTCCACACACACACACACACACACACACACACACACACACACATACATACCCACTCTTCCACTCATACATCGGCACCAGTACAGTAAAAATGGCGGAGTCGGACGCAACCTTGTGGTTTACAGTAGAAATGAGTTCCGCTGGTGGTCTCTAGCATCACCACAGTGCTTTGTGGAAGGAAATAGATTAGTTTGTATTTTGCCGCTGCCCCCTGTAGGCCTGGGCTGGAAGCGCAGCAGCTCTCTGAGACGTAGGTGTGTGTCTGTGTGTATGTGTGTGTAAATACGGAGCATTCTCTCTGGACCATTTTCAGAAGATTGAGCGGTATTGCATCAGCCTGTAATGTAGAAAACTCCAAACATGGATGCAACAAGTATTTCAAATCCTGTGTGTGTGTGTGTGTGTGTGTGTGTGTTTTAATCAGTCAATCACTATGTGCCCCAGCAGTAAGGCCTCAAGTGTGGCTGTGCATCAGTATTGCTGCCAGAAAGATAGTGACAAATGAAGCAATAGAGAGAGAGAGAGAGAGATGAAGATGAAGGATGGACGGAAGGAGAACATCAGTACACTAGAGTAGGAGAGGAGAGAGGAGACTGAAAGTAGAAAGGGTCAGAAAAGAACAGAGGTAGACAAAGAGAAGTGAGAAAGACAGAGAGAAAGGATGGAGGAAAAGAATGAAGGAAGAAGTGAGGAAGAGGGGAAGAACTGAAAGGGATAAAGATGAGGAGAGAGGTGGTCTGGTGATGGAGGTGTAGAAGAAGAGAGAGAGAGAGAGAGCACCGTAGTTGTAACAGCATTTGAGCTGTACAGGAGTTGTGTTGTGGTGTAGTACCATGACATAACTGTAAACAGTGTATCAGCTGGTTTGTGTCTGTGTGTGTGTGTGTGTTTGCGCCACTTGACTAGATGTAAATGACGCCAAGATAGTGTGTATGTGTGTGTGTGGGATTAGTTTTCAAAGATGCTTTTACCCTCAAATCTGCTTTGTGCTCAAAGAGACAAACATCCTCTCTCTCTCTCTCTCTCTCTCTCTCTCACACACTCACTCACTCAATCGCTCACACACACACACACACTAACACACACGCTGGCATCCACACACTCATGCAGGCATGTCTCTTTCTCGTCAGAGAATCTGTGTGTGTGTGTGAGATCACAGATGAATCATGTCGATCGTTCTGACACTGTAGAAGTCTGTAAAATAAAAGATAAAAAAAAAAAAAGAAGTAATGAAGTCTTCAATAAATAGCCGACACGTTAAAGTGAGACGTGAGGTCGGACGAACTGTGATCATTTTTTTTTTCTTCCTTTCTCGATGAATAGCACCAGTAAGTCGTCAGGCATCTACCAAAACAAATGTAAGAAGGGTGGAGTTTGGTTGCTATGCAAATGAAGGGGCGGAGCAAGTCGTGGGATGGCACGGCGTGACTCGGAGAGGGCGGGGCTTCAGTAACAGGCGAAGTATTCCTTCAGCGGCGCGAACAGGTGCCGGATCACCGGGACGCTCCACGACCTTCCCAGGAGTCTTTGCCTGGCCAGGCGGCTCATGTTGGACACATCCGTGTAGTGCACAGGAAATCCAAACACCCTGAGGAAGGAAGGATATAATGAAAAAAAAAAGAAGAAAAAGAAGACAGCGTGATGTTTCATCGACAGAACGATAGAGAATTCCTGGTCTTTCCATTTCTTTACACTTCTTTTCTTCATGTCACTTCAGCTCTACACTCTTTTCACCACAGGAACCTATGAAGAATGCATTCCTCTCGTTCCACTCATCCACCCATCTGTCCGATCCATGTGTGAATCCATCTATCCATTCATCCATCCAATCATCAGTAAATGCTTCCATCCATCCATCATTCATTTATCCATCCATACCTTTCATTCCATCCATCCATTCCTTTTCTCCACCCATCTATCCATCACTCTCCATCCATCTATTCATTCATCCATCATCCATCCATTCCTACCTTTCCATCCATCCATCATTAATTTATCCATCCATGGCTTTCCATCTATACCTTTCATCCATCCATCATTCCTTTTATCCATCCACCCATCCATCTCTTTTCTTCCATCCATCCAACCGTCATTCATCCATTCCTACCTTTCCATCCATCATTATGACATTATTTATCCATCCATGACTATCCATCCATTCCTTTCATCCATCCATCATTCCCATCCATCCATCTCTTTTTATCCATCCATCCGTCCATCTATTCCTACCTTTTCATCCATCCATATTTTTCTTCATCTATCCATAACTTTCTTTTAATCCATCAATTCCTTTTTCATCCATCCATTCATCCATCCATCATACCTTTCCATCCATGCCTCATTTAAGCAATTTCCCTCTGGGATTAATAAAGTTCTTTGAATCTTGAATCTTGAATTTATTTTCTCCATCCACCCATCCATCTATCCATCCCTTTTCTTCCATCCATCCATTCCTACCTTTCATCCATTCATCATTAATTTATCAATTTATCAATGCATATCTTTCATCCATCCATCACTTTCCATCCAACCATCATCCATCCATTCCCACCTTTCCATTCATCATTATGACTTTTTTATCCATTCATGACTGTCCATCCATACCTTTCATCCATCCATCATTCCTATCCATCCATCCCTTTTAATCCATCCATCCATCCATCCATCCATCCAATCCAACATTTTCATCCATCCATATTTTTTCCATCTATCTATCCATAACCATCCATCCATCCATCCATCCATCCATCCATCATACCTTTCCATCTCAGTGCACCAGAGGATATCCTCCTTGTTGTTCATGTAGACGGGGAAGTGCTGGTCTTTGCCCTGCTTGATGGAGTTGGAGCGAGTGGTGATGGTTCTCAACTTATCGAACTGAAACGAAAAACCCGTTCTCCATATTAGCCACGCCACTTCTGTCAACACACCCAATCACAAGGCTTATATAAATGCTAGTAACACTCTGTAAGCTGCTGGAGGAATCGATTATTAACCTGAACACTAAATGGTTCCTGACTGACTGGTGTACTTTTAGAGAAACTCTTAAAATGGCTGTTTTAATGCTAATGTTAATATCATACTGACACGAGACTCCTTCAATATACAGTAAAACGACTAGTAATAAAACCAGGATCCAAACCTGGAGACTCTGGCGTAGACTAGAGGAAGACAAAATGTCGAGCCATCCAAAAGCCACAGTTGTGAGAGTGTTTAAAGAGCAGAAGATGCAGCCATGGACTCCACCACAATGTCGTAATGTTGCCATTTTGCAAGGTTGAATTGTGGCGGCATGGTGGCTTAGTGGTTAGCACTGTCGCCTTGCACCTCCAGGGTCTGGGTTTGATTCCTGGCCAGGTTCGATTGTGCTCTATGTGCATGGAGTTTGCATGTTCTCCTTGTGCTTGGTGGCTTTCCTCTGGGTACTCTGGTTTCCTTCCACAGTCCAAAGACCTGCAGATTAGGCTAAATGGCGTTCCCAAACCGTCCGTAGTGTGTGAATGAGTGTGTAAGAGTGTATATGTGTGTGTCCCCTGTGAAGGATTGGCACTCCATCCAGGGTGTACCCCGCCTCGTGCCCTAAATCTTCTGGGATAGGCTCCAGGACCCCCGCGACCCTGAATACAGGATAAAGCCGTATAGACGATGAGTGAATGAGTTAGAATTGTTGATTAAAAAAAAAACGGTGAAAGAAATAAGATCTCTTACTCCATCCATTTTCCCCCAATGTGACTGATCACACACCACACTGTACCTGCTGAGTATCTGAGTGAATAATCTGACAGAATTGGACATGCTATACCTGCGACAATAAAATAAAAACTGGAGCAATAGCGCCCTCTGGTGGACAATATGTTCTACATCCTGAGTTTTCAACAATTAGATATGATTTGGACAAGATTGAGACTTGGGCCTTACATCACCAACCTTGGCTGTGCGTCCGTGTTCCAGACAGTCCTGCAGGTCCAGTCTGTCGTTCACCATGGCACTTAGCGGCCTGTAGAGAGAGAGAGAAATAAATAAATAAATAAATCTAAAATAAATGTATGTTATATAGCAGCAGCTGTCAATCACAGATTTATATTCATGCACTTGTAATATGTTATGTTTCTATGGTAACAGATATATGTAAGAGGACGTATGGAAGGAGTCTCCAGTGTTAGTAGTTTTCGGACGCTTTTCGCATAGAGTTTCTATGCTTTGCGGTTTCTCTTTTTGTTTATTTTTTTATTAGAAGAAAAAGACGGATTTTTCGAGACGAAAACGTTACACAACGGTAAATGTAGCTGTAAACAGAAAAAAAAAACATGACGTGAAAAGCATTATTTGATAATAAACACTTTAATCCACTTCCTGCTGGCAACAGTATCTCCGCGTCATCACCCCAAACCGCCGTTGACGATTTTTCTATGAGCGCATAAACTGCACTGTGTGATTTATTCCCGCTGTCGCTCACGCACTCAACAACTAGCGCACTCAACGACTAGCGCACTCAACGACTAGCGCACTTGAAATGTGATCAGAGGCGATATGGAAAGGGATGAGTGGCAAAGCGCTAGGGTGCTAAAGCAGAAGCAGGTCGTCCTCACCTGTTCATGCCCGGCAGGTTACCCCAGAAGTAGCGGGCGCGGTGGGCAGCAGACACCTCCTTGGCGTCGATCATCACCGGGTTACACTGAGGTGAGAGACAGAGAGAGAGAGAGAGAGACCAGGCTGGGTTAGTCTGCATCCACGAGAAGGGATCTGACATTAAGGCAAGGATTAGTTATCTTATAGAAATGTGTGTGTGTGTGTGTGTATGTGTACCTCGAGGAAGCGTGAGATGTCTCTCTTGTCGCTCACTCCCATGGCCACGACGTTCTCAAAGAGCCAGAAGAACGGCCGCTCGTCTCCTTCTTTAGGACGAGCCTCGTGTAGCAGACGATAAAACTCGAAAAACAGTCGCCCGGTGCCCTCTGCACAACACACACACACACACACACACACACACACATTAACAAAAGATCGTATATCAGACAAAAGATCTCATGTAGCGTTTAGATCACGTCTGTATTTTCAGCGTAAAAGTAGGCGGGGCTAATCTCAGGTGAGTTTGAGTTCAATCCGCGCCTGAACAACCTAGCGTGCTAAAGATAAAGATTTAGCCGTTCTGATTAGGAGTCTCGGATACAAGGCTGTCAATCGATTGTGCTCATTAGAATATTAGGCCACACCCGTTTCCGGGCCAGTTTGCTAAGCGAGCTCAGGTGGTGTTTGAGCTCCGGGTCATGTTTACGGCATACCGAAGAGTCCTTTCCTGGCGGGGTTGACGATGGAGAGATCGTTGCACGGGCTCCCGCCGATCACCAGGTCAAATGGACCCCACTCTTGAATCTGTAACACACACACACACACACACATGCATATTAAAACATTTTCATATTATTAAATAATCTGCTGTGTTCTCTCTATGAGGCAGATTTTTTATTTCATACACTGTTTTCACTTGTTATTTAAACTGAGATGCTCGCCAGGTTTTTTTTTTTTACACTTTCGTCAATGTGTTAAATGGTCTCGCTCGGTGTTAAACGCGTGGTGAGAGTGTGGGTCTTTGTGCGCATCGTGCCTGTGTGTGTGGCAAATCACAGCGTCTTATGCAAATCACATCTCCGCGCCCCGCTGCAGTGTGAGCATGTGTGTGTATCTTCAGGGTCTTCTCTAATCTGCAAAAGCCAGCTTGAACAGGACGCTCAGTCTGCCTTAAAATGTCCTGCACGCCGCTAGCTGAAGCCTGATCCGCACATGATTGAGGTTTTTCAGCTATCACGGTCAGTTCAGTCTGTGATCAGACACTGTCTGTCACTTTCACACACACACACACATGGCTTCATCTAACCTCCGCTCGTTTCATTTCAGGATCAAATCAGGTGTGGAGCTAGTTTATCTACTGCGTCAAAATACACACAAGGTGATCTCTTTATCTCTCTCTCTCTCTCACACACACACACACACACACACAGACCCTCAGTACAGTCAGCGCAGGCCTTGAGGGCAGAAAAGCAGAAACGCGTGCACTTCAAAGCCAGAGCTGAAATATGAGCTCCATCAACACTGCTGCATGTACGTCTCTATTTATACACTCAGGCAGAGAGGAACAGAAAGACGAACAGAGAAGAAAGAAAGAAAGAGGTAGAGAGACTATATAAAAAATATAGACAGGTCAGAAAGAAAGAGTGAGTAAGATAGTCAGACAGAGAGACAGAAATATGGTGCACCACAAGGTTAAAAAAAGGTTTTATACACACACACACACACACACACACACACACACACACACACACACACACACTGCTGAGTGATACCTGAAAACGTAAGCAATAATGAAATCCATGATAATCTTGTAATCAGTTATAGATAATGTGGTAATATGTGTAAATCCCAGGTTTAAAGAAATTTATCAACAAACAACATCTGGATTTTTGCTACACGAGAGTTAAAGTTATCAGAATATCAGAATGTTATCAAAATAAAAGTTCAGACAGATTTTAATGAACAGTAACTACATGTTGAGCTCATGTACTAACAGGCAGCTGGTGTAGTGAGGAGTCAGAGAGGGCTGTAGAGAACAGGAACGAGATTTTAATTGTAGAGCAAGTATGTACTGTAATTTACATGATTGTGGTGCGAGTATGAAACTCATGTACTTGTGGTGCGAGTATCTAATTCATGTTTTTGGCACAAGTATGTAGCTCGTGTTTGATATGAGAATATAACTCACATGTTTGAGGTTCGAGTTTGTAACTCATGTTTGAGGTTCAAGTATGAAACTCAAGTGTTTCTAGTATGAGTATGTAACTCGCGTGGTTGTGGTACGAGTAAGAAACTCACATGTTCGTGGTATGAGTATGTAATTCACTGTATATCATAGGCTCTGGCACGAGTATGTAACTTACGTATTTGTGATACATGTATGTAACACGTCTTTGTGCTACAAGTATGAAACTCACATGTTTGTGGGACAGGTATGTAACTCACGTATTTCTGTAAGTCACGTGTTTGTGGTACGGGTCTGTAACTCACGTGTTTCTGTAACTCACGTCTTTGTGGTACGGGTCTGTAACTCACGTGTTTGTGGTGCGAGTCTATAACTCACGTCTTTGGGGTGTAGGTCTGTAACGCACGTGTTTCGGGTGTGGGTCTGTAACTCACGTGTTTGGGGTGTGGGTCTGTAACTCACGTGTTTGGGGTGTGGGTCAGTAAATCACGTGTTTGGGGTGTGGGTCTATAACTCACGTGTTTGGGGTGTGGGTCTATAACTCATGTGTTTGGGTTGCGGATCTATAACTCATGTGTTTGGGGTGTGGGTCTATAACTCATGTGTTTGGGTTGCGGATCTATAACTCATGTGTTTGGGGTGTGGGTCTATAACTCA
>JAQKPX010000012.1:36013955-36032230 GCA_030068255.1 Clarias angolensis
AAATAAATATTAATATTAATTATTCTTTTTTTTTTTCAATGGTGTAAATCATTACCGATAATTACTTACATTAGAGATATCAGCGGAGCGGGTTATGACGGAGCTATAACTTGGTGGTTTCATTATGCTGTCATCACCAGTTTCTAGGTTTCTTATGTTGTTTTGTGACTTTTTGATATTATCTGTGCCTCATCAGTTGGAGATGGGGGTCTTTGGTGGAGCATTTTATAGGTTTGTTTTGCATTTTATTTGTGGTACTTGTTTGTTCGTATTTGGTATCTTGTACTGGCACAAGTGTCATTCTTTTCCCCGAATATTATCATTCTTGTGACTTTATTTTGTCTAGATTTTCACTATATATGCTCAATTCATTTAAATTAGGAACATGGAACGTGAAAGGCATAGGTCATGTAATTAAGAGGAAGAATTTCTTAAAGAAGAAAGTGTATCTATAGCGCTATTATAGAAAACGCATTTATCAGATAAGGAACATATGAAGCTGAAAAGAGATTGGGTTGGTCAAATATACTTTTCCTCATTCACGTCAAATAGTAGGGTCACTGCGATTCTTATTCATAAGAACATCCCGTTTATCCTTGAGCATGCTGAGTACGCAGCTGAAATCACCTCCTAAGAAATCAATGTTTTTGCAGAGCTGATTAAACTTTAGAATAGAACTTTAGATTTCTATAGGAATCTTTATACAGCTGATTATCATGGATCAAATGAGGATTTGTTTAATTACTTAAATGAGATTTCTCTTCCCAGTATTTCTGATGATGCTAGGAGCTCTTTAAATGCCCCTTTCACCAGGGATGAAATTTGGCATGCCGTTCAGTCAATGCCATCCGGTAAAGCTCCTGGCCCAGATGGGTTTCCTATAGAGTTTTAACTAGTTCTGGCCAGAGCTTTGCCCTAGTCTAATGCAGGTGATAAATAATCTTTTTGAGACGAATCCTTTGCCTGAATCCTGGTCATTGGCAAGTATCAGTCTGATTCTGAAAAAAGACAAAGATCCAACAATTTGTTCATCTTATCGCCCAATTAGCTTACACAATGTAGATTATAAAATTATAGCCAAGTCCTTACCTCGATGGTCTGAAAATGTTTTACCTTTCATTTTTCAACCCAGACCAATCCGGTTTTGTGAAATCCTTAGGAAATAATTTTATTGAGTTGGTCAAACGCCTATATTCTAATCCTATAGCTCAGGTTAACACTAATAGGATGTTGTCTAATAGATTCTCAGTAAGCAGAGGGTGTCGTCAAGGCTGTCCTCTTTCGCCCTTGTTATTCTCTTTGGTTATCGAACCACTGGCGGTTGCTGTGAGAACTAACGGTAATATACATGGTATTAAAATAGGTCTGGAGGAACATCGTATATCTCTATACGCAGATGATGTTCTATTGTATCTTAAATACCCTGACACCTCTGCAGATGTGATTCTCACAGTAATTAAAAAATATAGTAATTTTTCAGGATATAAGATCAATCTGGATAAATCTCAAGCTCTGTATATGATTGCTCCCTCTGAAGCCATCTCCAAATCACCCTTTCATTTAGCACTTTCTGGGTTTCAATATTTAGGAATTAATATTACTCCTAACTTGGAAGATCTCTTTAAAGCCAATTATTCTCCTTTGATCACAAAAGTCAACCAGAATTTATCAGATTGGTCGATTCTTCCACCAAGGAATCTGCCTTCATTGTATTTTTTTTGCGGCAGAATCAATATTATAAGAATGAACATTCTTCCGAGATTAAATTTCCTATTCCAAAATCTACCATGTTACTTTTTTAAAAAACATTTTTTTCAAGAGCATTAAATCTTCAATTTCGAGGTATATTTGGAATTATAAGAAACCCAGATTTACATTTTCGGAATGGAATTGGGTGGGGTGTCACTATCCAATTTCCAATTATACTTTAGGGCTGCTCAAATCATACACATGTTAAGTTGGTTTATATCTACAGTATAGATTTAAATCACACTGGGTTGGGATTGAATCCCCAAGATGCTTTCCCAGAATGTTATGTTCCCTACCATTTATTCATAATGTACAAAAAAATTCAACAACTGATAAGCGTTTGGTGTGGAGGGATGTTAATAAATACTTATCCATTCCAAATAAGTTGTTTGTTAAGTCTCCAATTGCGCTTAATCTTGATTTTCCCACTTTCATACAGAGCTTTGGCCTTTTGACTTGAGGAGTGTCTGAGGAATGGCTGAATTAGGTCACTTATTTGATAACGGCCAAATGAGATCATTTCAGGAGTTAAGACACGAATTTTGTCTGGCCAGTAAAGATTTTTATAAGTTCCTTCAAATACGACACTTTTTAGAATTTGACACGTTAAGGATGACATGGGAAAAGGACTTGGGGTCTATTTTCAGTGATGAGGAGTGGCTATCCGTCTGCTCAAATATCTTTCCCAAAAGTGCTTCAATTTCAGGTTCACGAACAAAACTTTAACTGTATTCACAAAATTTATTTAACCCCAGTTCGCCCCTATAGAATATCTCCTAATTGTTCTCAGCTATGTTTCAAATGTAACATGGAGATTGGCACAGTGATGCATGTGTTTTGGGATTGTGACAAAATCAAAATGTACTGGAAAGAGATTCAAAAAATTGTTCAAAAATTAATTGGAAAGACATTTGCTTTGTCCCAAAAAGTATATCTTTTGAATTGTACAGTGGACCTGTGTCTTGATTGTGATAAAGAATATGTACTGAATTTCTGTAAATACTTGGCCAAAAAATGTATATCGGTCAATATGTGGTTGAGTCAGGTGACCAGACTTTTACCACTGGAAAAATTAACTTATGAGTTACATCAAAAATCAGAGGTGTTCTGGCGAATTTGGTCCTCTCGCTGGAACTTTCTAAAATTTGACCTGTTGTTGAAATACCTGAGCCAGTGTTGTTGTTTTGTTGAAAAATGTAATAAAAAAACAACAACATCTAAATCATCACAGTTTGGATTTGTGGCTTTACTGTACGTGTTATTGTGTAGTGTTTTAGTTTAGTTCACTACGTACATATTTATTTCACTATGCTCTTTTTTTTAATCACTGATCACTCTCTTGTTCTCTCTCTCTCTCTCTTTTTCTCTCTCTCTCTCTGACACACACTCTGTAGGTGGTGTCGGGTGAATTCAGTGAGGACAGCGAGGTGTATAACTTTTCCCTCCAGGCTGGAGATGAGCTGACTCCGATGGGCCGGGCTGAGCTGCTCTGTGTCCAGTCTGCTCGTGAGAAGTCACGCCTGGCCGCGTTGTTGCGCCGGCTGGGCAGAGTGGGCGGGCCTTCAGGACGCCCCATTCGCACCAAGCTGCCTTGTCTGATCTGCCTGAACCAGCGGACACGTGAGAGCGTGCGTCTGCCTCTGCAGTGCCGGGGCCGTTTCTGCACTCGCTCACCCCTGGAGCTGCGCATGCAGGCGGGCGAACACACCCTGCGCACTATCATTGAACGTGTGCGGCTGCCTGTCAACGTGGCCGTACCACCACATCCACCGCCTCCGCCTCGCAGCCGCTACGACCAGCACACCATCCGCCAGGGCCAGCGCTACAAGCTGCTCGCCATTGTCAGTCGGACCGTGGTGCTCTGCTGTGTCCTGCGCAAACAGGAAGTGACGCCTTCTCACTTCCTTTTGCTTAACGATATGCCGCGCTTCACTCTACCTGATGGCTTGTTACGTGACGACCCTGTTTACCAGCGGGCGGTGCTCCTGAGCGCTCTGCGTTGCCAGGAGACCTTCGACCCAGACGATTATTCCAGAGCCGTGCGGGAGGTAAAGGTGGACCTGACGGAGGAGTGTGGGAGCCCGCGCAGGATACGAGTGTATCCCATATTCTCACCTCAGAGACTCTCATTGTGTGTGTATGGGGGTGGGGCCATCACACCAACAACCACGCCAGGATGCAGGGACTCACTCGGAGACACACAAACTTCCCCTGGTGGTGGTGAGGGAGAGAGGGAGGACACGGGCGAGGGGGAAGAGCGAGAGTATGTCACCCCTGATTGGCCATTAGAGACACAGGAAATTCCTTACGAAGAGCTTTGGACCAATCAGAGCGGAGGAAGCTATGCAGAGGTCCCTGAAAGTACCGTGAAGGCTGAGCACAACCTCATATCCTTCCATTCCACCTCATCATTGGATGGTACAGTAGGCTCCACCCATGTTGCTATGGTGCAGATGGAAGCAGGACGAGTGTCGACTCCACCCCCTGTCCCGCCCAAATCAGAAGCTGTGAGTAGACCCATGTCTTTTTCCTTTCAGAGTGAAGGCATTTGTGTCAATCCCAGTTGAGGAGGCATGGCCTCTGTGGGACTCCTCAAAACATACATTTTTAAAAGATACCTCAGCGGTACCTCAGCATACAAATTTAATCCGTCCCGGAGTTGAGTTCTTAAGGTGAAATTTCGTATTACCAAATGCATTTTTCTGTAGGAAATAATGTAAATGCAGATAATCATTTCCAACCATTCATAAAACATTACCAATACAGTAAGTCCCCGACTTACGAACATTTGAGTTATGAACCGCGGTCCGTTCGTATCTGCGGAATTTTGTTAAATCGCAGAAGTAGCTCACATGTATTGTACAAAAAATAGACACTGCAGTGCACCAGATACCAATATTTACAACTATATACAATATTTTCAGTGTGTAAGTGAATGTATACAATGTCTAAAATCCAGTATATTGTGTGTGTGTGTGTGTGTGTGTGTGTGTGTGTGTGTGTGTGGAGGTGCGGGAGAAATAAGTCGTCAATTAATCAGTCTGGGCGCATGCTGATAGAAAATGGCTGTCCTGTAAAGCTGTCCAGTTGGTAAATAATCCTAATTTCAGAAAACCCTCAACAAGACAGAGTTCACAAGCCAATACAGTGGAAACTCACTTTGTCTGACTTATGAACAAATTCGACTTACAAACATGCTCCTGGAATAGAACTCGTTTGTAAGTAGGGGACAACCTGTATTACAAATTTACAACACTATAATTATATTTTCGCATATCAAAACAGTCAAGCATATAGAAAAGACATGTGAATGAAGTAAAATATGAAATAAATTAAACCTCACTTAACCTTAATTTATAATTTCTCTTGGCACCATTCCGGTTCCTCTTAAGGTTTCTTCCTATTGCCATCTCAGGGAGTTTTTCCTTGCCACTGTCGCCCTCGGCTTGCTCATCAGGGACAATCTGAACATTTTGATTCATACACATTCACATTTCATATAACCTTAAATAATTATTTTGATTGGGTAAAGCTGCTTTGCGACAATGACAATTGTTAAAAGCGCTACACAAATAAAATTTAATTGAATTGAACCAGCTGATTTAAAAACAAAACTGAAAGCGTCACTGGTTTCTTCTTGGTAGCGCCATTGCTGACCTTCTTGGGGACCATGGTGCCATGTCTTCACTAAATCTTGCACAAAAAATATGACGCAAACAAGTTTTGACCGGAAGTATGCAGAATTGGAAGTACTAGCGACCCGCTCGGATGCTGTAAATGCTTTATATGCCGAGCCAAATTTCTTGCAAAATCTTCTTAAGAAGAATATTACCAAGGGTATTGCCGAGGTACCACTGTACTGCTGAATGACATGGCCCTAAATCCCATTATTTTACATCGTTGCCTGGATTCTCATTGTTACCCAGTTTCGTATGTAAATCCTGAAACGTACTATAGAAATGACTTGTGTAACCCATGTCCATTTATTACATTACAGCGATTAACATTATGTGATGTTTTAAAGCCGCAGTGCCCCTCATCCTCTACTGCAACTATGATATAGCTGTTAGCAAGAGCTTCAGTAAGGCAGATTCAGTGGTTTATTCATTAATCAATAGCTCTCCTTACACAAGATTTAAGATGTGTTTATGTGCCGACTCTTTCTTTTTCCTATTCCCTTATGTCCTTTTCTTATCCTCTCTCTTTCTCTCTTTTCCTCTCGCTGTTGTTCTTTTATCTAAAGAGTCATTATAAATACCGGCAGATCACTTGAACACAGGTCAAGGCTCGTGGGAGACACACACACACACACACACACACACACACACAGGGTCATGTATGTTCTGCTACAGTACTTCAGGACCTCTAAAGAGTCGTAAAGCTGCGCGGTTCTGGACTAAGGACTAAATAATTGATACAGCTTTTACAGGCCTAGTAATGGCCACACGCTTACGGGAAGTGGGCATGAACACACACACACACGCAGACACACATCGTTATTGAAACTTTACTGTATCATCAGCTCTATAGGAGCGATTACAGCTCTGACAACGGGAATTATGGCCTATCTGTGCCCTCTCTCTCTCTCTCTCTCTCTGTTTCTTTCTGTCTCTGTACTTCTTTTTCTTCTGCTGCTTGCTCTTGCTCCCACGCAAAGTTTCTGCTCTGTAATTTAGTTAACCAAAACACACACACACACACATATATACACACACTCCCTGGTGGATCTGGACAGGAAGGCAGCCTTCTCAGAAGGCTGCGGAGGAAATACAGACAGATATTATTTAGATTAACAGACATAACAGGACTCCTCATCGATGTGAGCCAAGCCTCACAACACACACACACACACACACACACACACACACGGACCCTGGCATCTTTTGACAAGCAAAAAAAAAATCCCAAGGCTGGTGTGTTATGAGGAGTTTAATATGGGGTACCGTACAAGCGCCAAACCTTTTCCACTTTCCCTGTGCTGCAAGTATTTCAGCTTTATCTGTAAATGACCATCTGTTTTTCATTTCGTTGTGAAAAAGGTTTACAGAGGGAATAAGACAGCAATGTCATTACACTTTGTCTGAGTGTGTAAAGATTACGGTTAAGAAGTGACATTTATTTACAAGCATGAACCATTTGTACAATATTAAATCACCATGTATAAAATTGTGTAGAAATCGTATTTTTGTTACATATCAAGACTAAGGAACTGGATGTCTCATCAAGACAGAGGTGACTATTTAAAGAATTTACTTAGCAAACTATTCTTCCCTTTTCCCGCTAGGTGAAGGAGGAGTGTCGGTTTTTGAACGCTCCTCCGGTTCCACCCCGCTGCGCTAATGTCGGAGGCCCCAACCCCAGTCCTCCAGTTCCACCCCGCTTCCCTAAAGCTTCGGGTACAGGCACACGCAGTCCAAATGTGTCCTTCTACTCCTCAGGCCTGCCGGATAGGTAAATACATGTGCACACAATAAAAATGGATACATATACAGTCGGTTTTGTGTACATGGACAGTTGCATTTGAAATTATTCCACCTCCATTGAATTGGGTTGAATTTTTTTGGCCAAAATTACTAACTTGCAGCTGTTTGTAGTAAATCAGTGAAACAAGAGCAACGTAAATAGCTCAATGTGGTTTCTCCAAAGTCAACTCAAATGGCCCCTCAGGTGTACTTGATTTAGAACACATCAAATACCTGGACGTTCTAGAGATTTGTTGATGGAGATGTTTGACTGCATGTCAGAAATGCAAAGTCAATAGAGTCGTCCATAAATCTAAGAGAAGAGACCACTGCCTTCCACAAACAAAGACAAGTATAAAAAAAAATAGCAAAGGCACTAAATGTTTCTAGAAATACAGTAGGCAGCCATTTTTCGCAAGTTCAAAGTTAAAGTAACAGTGCCTACACTACCTGGATGTGACAGAAAGAGAACCAGCTGCTACCAGATTCCTGAAGAGGCAAGTGTTGAAAAACCCTTGATCGACTGCAAAGGATCTACAGAAAGATTTGGTGGCAGCAGGCACTCAAGTTTCACTCTGCATTATAAGGCGCATATTGAACATTGACGGTCAACCCAAGATGTACTTCGTTACTGACACTAAAACACAAGAAAAGTCAGCTCAACTATGGTAAAAAAAAACACTGAAGTTTGGGAATTCTGTTCTATGGACTGATGAAACAAAACTTGCACTTTTTGGGCCTATGAATCATGTTTGGAGGAGAAAGAATGGAGCACATGCAGAAATGGGCCCCTTTCTACAGCGAAGCATGGTGGTGCTCAGGGGCTGCTTTGCTTTTTCTGGCACTGGAAGGCAAGGTGGATTCAATCAAGTCAGTAATTTTGGCCAAAAAAACTAATTTTCAATGAGGGTTGAAAAATTTCAAGTGCAACTGTACATATTTTAAGGGGTCAGTGGTAACACTGTGTAAGGATAGATCTTTAATTACCATCTGAAAACATTTTGGAGACAACAGTTGGGAATAAACTGACCTGTGTTTCTTTCTCTACTTCACCTATGAACACTCTGAATTCCTTGTGTCTCAACCCAAAGTTAATCCCCCAGATCATCCTCTAGTCCATCCTTCAGCTGATCCTTCAGCTCATCCTTCAACTTATCCTCTAGTCCATCCTCAATTCCATCCCCTAGCACATCCTACATTCCATCCTCCAACTTATTCTCTACTCCATTCTCCAGCTCATCCTCTAGTCCATTCTCCAGTTCATTCTCTAGTTCCCAACCCTGGTGCTGGAGGACGCTGCCTTGCACATGTCAGTGTTTTCCCTGCAGCCAGCACACCTGACTAAAATATAACACTAAAATATGCAGGGCAGTGGTACTAAAGGAATAAAGTTAAGAACCATTGCTTTACTTTACCCCTCAGCTCATCCTCTAGTCCATCCTAAAATTCATTTAGTCCATCATCCAGCTCATCCTCTAGTCTATCCTCCCACTCATTCTTTAGTCCATACTTCAGCTCAACCCCAGTTCACATCCAGCTCATCCTATAGTTCACCCCTCAGCTTGTCCTCTAGTACATCTTCCAGCTAATCCTCCAGTTTAACCTCACCTCATCCTCTAGTACATCCTCCAGCTCAGCCTGTAGTCCATCCCCCAGCACATTCTCTACCATGAAGTTCACCCCAGCGTATCCTCAAGTCCATCTTCTAACTTATCTTCTAGTCCATCCTCCAGGTCAGCCTCTATTCCATTCTCCAGCTCAGCTTCTAGTTCATTCTGCAGCAGGCAATAATCTAGTTCACCCCCAGTTCATTCTCTACTGCACCCAAGCTCATCCAGTCATCCATTCCCCAGCTCGACCTTTAATCCACACTCCAGCTCATCCTCTAGGCCTTCTTCCAGTTCATCCAGTCCATCCTCCATCTAAACCCCTAATATATCCTCATTGTATTGACTATTGTAGCTCTCAGTTCAATCCCTAACCTATCCATCCACATCCTCTAGGCCATTCTACAGCTCACCTTCTGGGCCACCCCCCCCAACTTAACCTCTAATTCATCACATAGCTCATCCCCTTGTCCATTTCCCATCTCATCCCTTAGACCATTCCCTTCCTCTTCACATCTCCATTTCAATCTTTCTTACTTAAACCATCCCTAAGCTCAACCCTTCTCATAAGCACCCCATCTCAAACTCTAGTACATCTACCCAGCTCTTTCCCCAGTTTATCATCCAGTTCATTATCAAATCCTGAACCTATTCGTACTCCTGGTTTGTCTTCTACACCGTCAAGTAGTACTTCCCAAAGTTCACTCCCTACACCTTCTTCTTCTCTGCACATTCCATGGTCTGTTTCTTAGTCTGTCCTCTAGTCTACTAGTCCATCCCTAAATTTAGCCACTAGTGTATCCCATCATCCAGAAGATATATCATCAATGTTATACACAAAGCATTTTTAAGTAACAGTGTTTAATTTTCTATCTGTCTTTCCCCAGCTCTGCTCCTCGTAGTGGCAGTAATTCTCCCTCTCCAGACTCCTACTCTCTGTACTGTTATCCGTGCACATGGGCTGACTGTGTAACCTCTGACCCCTCCGCATCACCTGACCCTAACCAGCCCGCCCAGGCATGCTGGTCTCACCCCCGAAGTGGTGGAGTTTTTACTTCCAACATTCTAAACACACCTTTACTTAGCACAGACACTGCACACAAAAACTACTCCACCTGTCCCCGACCACGCCCAGCTGCACAGAACCGTTTTGCCCCATTTGGAGCTCTGAACCCTTTTGCCAATCCAGGACACGCCTCCTCTGATTGGCTTGCCACGGGCCGGAAATCCCCCAATCTTATGCCTGATGTCACTAGCGCCACACCTCAGGAGTCTCAAGCCAATCAGGAAGCAAGTCCGGTTCCTCCACCCAGACCACTAAAAAGCTTAGAAGAGGAAACATCAGTGTCTTCCACAGTGAGGGGCGCAGAAGGTGGAGCCAGCTTATCATGGCGACCCCCAGTGGACCTGTGCTGGCTCTCGGTGGAGGAGGTGTCATCCTGCCTACGATTTATCGGACTGTCGGACGATGTGATTGGCCTGTTCAGCAGAGAGAGGATTGACGGTTCAATATTCACCCAGCTTACAGAAGAAATCCTGTCTGAAGACTTCAGCCTTACCAAACTGCAGGTCAAAAAGATAATGCAGTTCATCAAGGGTTGGAGACCCAAGATATAAGACACACACACACACACACACACACACACACACATACTGTGGACAGTAAACCCAAATACATGATGGAATATAAGAAATGTGCGTTTCCACAGAGGTTCGTTAGCCATTTTGAGGAGAAGGGTTACTGGGAAGAGTTACCATTTCTAGATGAGGCTCTGTTTTACAAAACACTGCACCATCTACGGTTGTTATGTAAAATAACATCAGTACAGCAAACCCTGCCATAACATTTCCCGATCTGTAAAGAGCTACCTAATGTGGAACTTAGGTGGAAGGACCTCAGGGGTTTACAAGAAGTATGGCCCAGGGCATAAAATCGGCAAGTAGGAACAAACTATTCTGGTTCCTGAAAAGGTTCCTGAAAGACAACCAAAACTTTTCTGAGTACTTGAAAAAGTTAATGTGTTCTCAAAAAGTTACTACTCCACAGAAGCACAAAATTTTCTTAGTTGAAAACATATCCAGGTTCACAAAAAGGTTTATTTGTGGTTGAGAAATGCTTAAACATTTAGAGTTCCTGAACAAGTTCCTGGGTTTCATGAAAGGTTCCTCTGGTGTACTCTACTGTACAGTTCCAGGAACTAAAATCAGCAAATGGGAAATAAATATGCTGGGTTTCTGTATGGTGTTCATGCAGGGAAAGTGCCATACTTCCTGAGAAAAGGTTTCTCTGGTGAAAATACACCAGACTGAAGTGGTTTGTTAAAGAGTATGAGCTCTTGAGGAAGTTCCTCAGTTCCTCCTTTGGTTGACGGATCCTTTGGTGGAAACGTGCGTAATATCAGACAGGAGTAGCATACTTCAGTAACTGTGTGTGTGTGTGTGCAGATTGATTGAAGCTCAGCTGCTGAACAGCATAGAACTACTGAACAGTATCAGTATCAGAGTGTGAGTGGGTCAAAATAAGTATAAATGTGTGTGTGTGTGTGTGTGTGTGTGTGTGTGAGAGAGAGAGAGAGAGAGAGAGATACATGAATAGTTTGTTTTAAAAGGAAAAGTTTTATATATTTAAATACCACTCAGTCAGTATATAGCTTCTTTAGGGATCGTCTCTAAACTCCACTCCTGTACAGATGTGACTTCTGGGGACCGTCTCAAAAACTACATCTTTAAAAAGAAAATAAAAAGGAACAAAACCCATCAAATAGAGACTAATGTTGAACACTACATGAGACTGTCTGGTTTATAACTTGTTATTGATGATTTTGGTCACATAGGTGAGGACCGCACACTGCTCAGATTGAGGTGCCTTTAGAGGAACTATAATGGAACAAAGGATAATTCTGCTATATTTTAAGAAAACCGTTTTTTTAACCCGAAATGTGACAACTCTGTATGTCTTTCCACTGTCTTTGATGCACCTGTGTCTTGATTCTTTTGACGATCGTCACTGCCTCTCTGAACAGGAAGTGAGGATCCGTAGCAGCCCTGAGTGTTTTAAGGCCCCGAGTATAGAATATGAGTTTACTAACACACACATGTTGCTGTTCTTAGCGGAGTTACTGCTGCATCACAAACTGACCTCAACTGATTATTGGTTGATTGTTGATTAAAGTCACCCAAGTCGAAGAACACCGTGTTACCGCTGTGGTTTATTCTTGAAAGTAATGTTTGCTGTCGTTCCACACCCATGAGAACAATTTCACTGACGTTATGCAGCTAATTAACGCGGCGCTCCACCCAAATCCAACCCGAATCCTAACCTCAGTTACCAAAAGGGAACATTTTGTGTTTTAGTGAAAAAAGTAACCAGTTTTTCTTTTTCTTAAGTTGGGACTAGCCAAATGTCCCCACAATGTAAAATGTCAGATATTTCTGTCCTCATAAGTACATTTGATCCAAAGCAAGATAGAAAACACAAACACACAGAGGGAAAATCATACCCTTACAGAATGCTTATCTTTAGCTGAAGGTAAAAAAAAAAAAAGAATGTTGAAGATTGTGAAGTTAAACACACACACACACACACATATACACACTGTAATTAGGTGACAGTAATTAAATGCTTTGTAAACACAGCTTTTTGTGTTTGAAAGTGATGTGTGTGTGTGTGTGTGTGTGTGTGTGTGTGTGTGTGTGTGTGTGTGTGTGTGTGTGTGAGAGAGAGACGGAGCTGTGTAATGAAAGGGTTTCAGCAGCAACGTTTCACAGCGTGTGTTTTACAGCTAAACACACTCGTACTTACAAATAAGTTACAGAAAAAAGGTGGATGGATGTCTTATAACACTGCTATCCCTGTATAATCTCAACAAAACAGTGCAATGTTTATAACATCAGGTGGGCGTGTATTTGTCTTTTCTGGATATTCCCAAGAAATTGTGTAAACTTTATACAAATATTTTAAAACAGAAAACACGAAATCGTTCAAAATTGTTTCCGAGCGAAAACAAGTGTTTAATTGGTTAACGATTATTATTGTTGTGTTGCAGTACGATTTCAATGTAAAAAATAATAAATATATAATTAATGAAAAAGGAATAATACATATAAAAGATCAATTTAGGTAACTGTTTTCCTTAACCTGGGGAAAATATTTTTCCTGACTTTAAATTCATATTTCTGGTTTGATGCAGTGTTTATATAATACAAGGTTTTTTTCCCCCCTTAGTTCAACCATAATTGAGTGACTGTTGTTTTGAAGTTATTCTTTGACCTCTTCTTTCTAATATACAGTACAGTGCAAAAGTCTTGACACCCCCCCTTGACCCCACCTCATTTTTTCATATTAAATAAAATGATGTAGATTAAATTAAAGAAATGGGAACAAATGTTTTACTGCGACAGGCTGCAAAGTGTCTAAAGATACTATTAAAAAAGTGGTTGTTTATGTAACAGCCTCAGCAGCGACCTCATTTCCCCTCTCGTCTTCAGCATTCAGCATCAGCAGTAGACTAATCACCGGCCAGATCATCTGTCATCATCTGCACCTGTTTCTCACTGGTTCATGCGTTAAGTTGAATGTTTTTTAATGCTTGAATGATTCATACGTCACTGTGTGGCTTAACAAACAAAATTTTTTTCTCAGATACAGTGACTGGACTGAAAATATGAGACAACAAACTACTAAAAGAGAACGAGAGCCAAAAAAGTCCTTCAGGAAGCCTGGAGAACTATTCCCGAAGACTACATTAAAAATACAAGAAAGTCTCTTTGAGAGCAAAATATGGAGATATTGGGGGGATGGGGAGGGGTGGGGGGGTCAAGACTTCTGCTAGATCATAAAAATCTAGCTTTTGTAGACCAAAATGTAAATGTAAAACATAATATCTTGTGACCAAATTGTCGTATAATTAAATAAAATTAAATAAGAAATTCTAGCTAATGTTAACAAAAAAACTTTACTCATCACAAAACATAACATCTCCCAATGAAACCCCAATAAATTCTCCCAAATTTAAAGTAGCTTTAAAGTTTAAATTTGGTGCATTAGCGGGATTAAACAAGCAAGTTTTACGGTAGCTGCTAGCTATAAAACACAATTTCGCTTGTACGGTCACAATTCTGTTTTTCTTTGATTGTAGTAAACCACACCAAGGATACACAGGATTAGGACACACCCACTTTATTTTTTCTTAAACTCTTCACAACCAATGAAAGATGAACAAAAAGCAAACACCTGATCGTTACGCAAGTTTCCCCATTAGCCCTCTGAATACAAACGCTAACTCGATGGTGAAGAAGAACAAAATAACCCCTAATTTTTATATTTTACACAATCCTTGACCAACCATTGTTTTATTAATTATGGAGTGAAACAACAGTTCAACCTTTTTTAATGAATAGAAACTAAATCAAGAAAAAAAAACATTGCTGTGTTCAAGCGGAGGCAGGAATCAGCTCCTTTATATGCGTTTCTCAGTACGACAGAAACTTTACTCAAAAACGCGCCAGTGAGAACGATGAACGATTACGCAGGAGATCATGTGACCGCCTAAACATCTTGCTCGCTAACGCAACTCGTACCAAGAGGTTCTGCGCTCCATAGGATCTGTTACAGTATCTGCGGATGTGAGTTATAGTACTCGGGTGTGAAGTTCCTCCTGGTTCATCATTTGTGGAACTTCTTTTTGGGGTCCTTGGCGTGATCGAGGAGGAGCTGGCAGGGGCTGAACTGGCTTCCGTACGCCTCTTCGTAACGTCTCATCCTCTGGACGAGTTTATCGGCGCCGAACGAGTCCACGAAGTGGAATGGACCTGGAGAACACATCGAACAGAGTGTGTGGAGCTAATTACAGTGTCTTGCAAAAGTATTCATACCCCATTGAACTTTTCCACATTCTGTCAGGTTTACAACCACAAACGTAAAATGTAATTGTTCTGGGATTGTATGTGAGATGCCGACACAAAGCAGCAAAGAATTGTGAAGCGGAAGGAAGATGATAAATAGTTTTGCTAAATAAAAATCTAATAAGTGTGGTGTGCATTTGTATTCAGCCCCATTTTAATATTATACCCCTAACTAACATCCAGTGGAACCAACTGGCTCCAGAAGTATGTAGAACCTCCATGTCCTGGGTTTGATTCCCGCCTCGGGGTCTGTGTGCATGGAGTTTGCATGTTCTCTCCCCATGCTTGGTGGGTTTCCTCCGGGTTCACCGGTTTCCTCCTACAGTTCAAAAACATTCAGATTACACTAATTGGTCTTTCCAAATTCCACGTAGTGTGTGAATGAGTGTGTGAATGTTACCACAGTCGTACAAAATGGGGAATAATAAATACAGCGGTCACTATTGGTCTCCACCGTCCCTAGTTGGACTACAGAGGTTCCTAGATGGATGGATGGTGTGTAATTTAATCTCAGATATTTATTTGTAAAAAAGTTTGAAAATCAATTACAACATGAATTGCAGAAAAATTGGGACTTTTTTTTATTATTATTTGAATAAAATGAAAAATAAAAGACTTTCAAATCACATGAGATAACATATTTTTTCACAATAGAACATAAAACAGTCTACACTATCCACTAAAGGGTTTCCAAAAAGTGAAATGGGACGGGGGGCGTGTTTACCGCGGTGTAGTATCTTTTTAGCGAGTCCTTTAGTTTTCATTTTATTCAACTTAAAAAAAAAAAAAAACGTCCTAACTTTTCCGGGACTCGGGTTGTATCATTTCCCTTCCACTTCACAATTATGCGCCACTTTGTGTTGGTCTGTCACATAAAATCACCATAAAACACATTTACCTTCAAGGGGTGTGAATACTTTTGCAAGGCATTATAGAAAACATACAGAGGAGTTTCCTACATGAGTCAGAGGTTCGAAATTGACATACAGAATTGTGTATATACTGTACTCTGTGTGTGTGTGTGTGTTTACCTCCGAGACAGGGAGGAAAGCCCAGTCCGAACACGGCTCCGATGTCCCCCTGTACCGGATCGGGCAGAATTCCCTCCTGGAGACACAGGACGGCCTCATTCACGAATCGAGAGATGAGACGATACTGTATGTCCTCATCTCCAGACCTACACACACACACACACACACACAAAACGAGAGCATTGTTCTGTGAGTATTGTATGATAAACAGTTATAGTTTGTAGAATTAGCGTCAAGGCACAAGCGCAGGGCAGGAAAGTTCTAGAAGATGAATTTCATCCTGGAATCTCAGAAGGTCAGAAACTCCCTCGCTCTAAGGCGTTATCGTTTCCATAGTAACGCTGCTGCACTTTCTCTTCCACAATCCTATACAGCGTGACGCACGTCCTTTATTAATAACATAAAAACTATTTAAACTGAGTTCATCGCTGCGGTACAGGAGGAATAAAACACTCCAGGACATCCTGGTCCTCTGCTCCATCACACCACCGGGTTGTTGATTATGTTCCTCTAACGTTACAACCCCCAGTGTGTATTATTCCTTACATATAAAAATAAAACGTGTCAAGGCAACAATTATTTCGAAAACCCGCTTCACATACTACTGTATACTGAGGTGCATACTGTGTGTGTGTGCGGCTCTTACACAGCAGGGGGCGCCACTAGTTTAAACTTCTGCAGGATCTCCTCAGCTCCCGAGTTCACCTTCTTGTCCTTGGATTTGGCTTCGTACACATAGCAGCCCTTCCCTGATTTGCGACCTGCACACACACACACACACACACGCACACACACACACAGACACACATGAACACTTAATTAAACCTGGACTCTTCTACCGTTAGTGTAGTCCTTGTCGTTCCGCGACGCCCCCGTACCCTTGAAGCCTTTCTGCACCATGCTCCACAGCACCTCCACGTTCCCGCCGCCAAACCGAGCGCCGAACACCTTGCCAAGATCCTCGGCCACGTGAGCCGCCACATCCACCCCGACCTCGTCCATCAGAGTCGCCACGCCCACGGGAAACCCCAAACCCGTCGTCAAGGCGTCGAGCTTCTTCGGCCCCACCCCTTCCTGCGGGTGTGAAAGAGGTGTGGTTTAAACGGGACACAAGGTACAGTTAACGGATGATGACATCAGTTCTGTTCGTCTACTAGAGAAACGATGTGACACAGAAACACACCTGAAGGACTCGGATCGCTTCTGCGAAGGCTGGAGCCAGGCAGCGAGTGGTGTAGAATCCCGGGCCGTCCTACAGACAGAGACAGAGGGAGAGAGCATAGGAACTCAGGAAGCTCATACACTATATGGACAAAAGTAATCGTCCAAACCTGTCAATGATGTCCCTCATCCCCAGTGAAGGGCAATCTTAATTAATGCATCCTGGACTATGCTAGGCTTCTATGGAAACAGTTTTGGTAAGTCAAGTCTCTATTCCAACATAACTGTGAAGGTTTAAAGAGTTCGGTGTAGAAGAACTCGAGCGGCCCTAACACGGAGCCCTGACCTCAACCACATCGAGCACCTTTGGGATGAACTGGAACGGAGACTTGCGAGCCAGGTCTTCTCTTTCCAACATCAGTGTCTGACCTCATAAATGCTCTACAGAATGAATTCGCACGGAAACACGACAAAATCCTGTGGAACTGCGGAAACTGTTATAGCTGCAGAAGTGGGAACGACTCCATACTGTATTTATGTATTTGGATAAAAATGTCTTTGCAGGTTTGATCATACAGTGTACATGTGAAGATGTCACGACACACTCACACACACACACACACACACACACTCACACACTCACACACACACACACACACACACACACACACTCACCCCCACCACGATGATGATTTTGCCCTGCTTGAGGCCGAGAGCTACAGCCGACGCTGTGGTGTCTTTAGAGGTTTTATCCGTGGTGATGATCTCCAACAGCTGCATCTTATCAACCGGAGAGAAATAGTGCATCCCGATCACCTACAACACACACACACACACACACACACACACCAAAGATTAAGCAGAAGACCTGCACTCCAACAACATTTAACCAAAGACTTAAGAATATCAATTTTAGATTTGTTTAAATCTAAATTAAATAATTATTAAATTCATTATTAATGGCAGTAAAGATCGTTAGACTGCGTGTGAACAACTTCAAGAAACTTAAATAAGGAATTCATGCCAATAACACACTGTTTATACGACCTGGAAAAAAAACCCATAATGTTTCACTATATGTTTCATTATTATTCAACTTTTTTAAAAACTTTTGTAAAACCTTTTTAGAACTTTATTATTATTATGAAAAGTATATTTAAGGTTATTATTTTATTTATTACTGTGTGATTATTTTTTAGACCTGACTGCTGATTCGTTGTGTTTTCTTTTTGCGTTTTATTCTAATAAAAAAATAAAAAAAAAAACTTTAATTATTGTTTATGATTAATAGATTTTCCTTCACACACACACACACACACACACACACACACACACACACCTTCTCCGGTCTGGAGCTGGCT
>JAQKPX010000012.1:36179246-36194942 GCA_030068255.1 Clarias angolensis
AATGTAGAAAGAAATAAAAATCAGGAACCATCATGGAGTTAGAAAGTGTTCTAAAACTTTTGAACGGTAGTGTATGTTTTAATGTGCAAATGACCATGACCATAAATTCATTCAATAAATATGCAAATTAGTCTTTGAATGACTTTAAGTGACCTCTTTATTCATGTATTATGTACTTTCCCCTGAAAACACTTGGCAACACTGGATGCTGTACCATGTGTGTGTGTGTGTGTGTGTGTGTGCGCACGCTTTAGCTGAATTCAAATCAAAGCCGCCTGTACAGAATGCGCCTCTTTTCTCTCAAACTGTTAGGACATCTGTCATGGCCTCTAGACATGAGGAATGTGTGTGTGTGTGTGTGTGTGTGTGTGTGTGTGTGTGTGTGTGTGTGTGTGTGTGTGTGTGTGTGGTTCTATATGTGGAGCAGCAGGACTGTTGAAACATTCAGCACCAATTCTTTAAGTTGAAACTGGGTCAGATGTGCTCCTCATGGTGTTGTATTAAAGGATGTAGATTGATAATGTCAAAAACCTGTATGTTTGCTTCTTTAGGTTTGGAAGGTTTCTTTATTATTATTATTTTTTTTTATGAAGCTGCATTTAATTGTATTTTTTTCTATTCCATGGCGGTATTTCTACAATGTGCTGAACTGAGATTTATCGACATTTGTATTCTGAGCTTGTCTTCGGCACATTGGACTCAAAAAGGAGTTTGTAAAATTATGTGTTCGACAAGTTGAATAAAAAGCAATTTTTTATTTTAGAAAACAGGCTAATCATTTACTAATTTCACATTAAACTAAAGCCAACTAGTTGAAGTAAAAGGCCTTGACCTCAAAACGATTTGGTGGTTTTCTTGTCAATCTTGATTTGCTTTCATTTGTTCATTTTAAAGGAGGAGTAAGCAATTCTAATTGAATACATTTTGAGAAAAATATCTCCTTATGGTCTGGTAACTCTCCATTTTATGTGCTGAAAAATATCATGTGTTCACACTCCTGGCATTGTACTGTAAATGGAGATCAAACAATGCAGTGTGGACCACACCACACAATGCTGCTCCAACTGATCAACGACAGGGGGCGGTCATGCTTAAGCATGTTTTATATTAATATTAATCACCTAGTGAACTTATTTGTGGTGCTGCCTTGGCAATGCGCATCAGTGGTTTTGGGGGTGGAGCTTCTTTAACTTCAATCCTGTAAAAACTTGTAAGCCCCCTATGTTGAGTTCTAAAGTTATATTAGACAGGAATGTAACAGTGGTGTTTTTTTTTTTATTTTATTTAACATTTTCAACTTGTGTTTGTGCTTATTATGTTTCATCACATTTACATGAATCTGTGAACCCCCCAAAATTTCAGACTAGAAGATTTGTGTACACTTTTCTTCTTCTTTTCCTGCAATGTTTTCTTTTTTTTAATACACAACTTTATTTCAAAATTATATAATACTAATTGCTCTGTTGGGCTGGAAAAGTATAAATTCATGATTAAATCTAAAGAGCATTTTTATGTAACTTTAAAGTTTTCTTTAGGTTTAAATTTCATGTTTCTAGCAAGGTTTATTTTTTCATGTTAACTAGCAAGAGAAATTATAGGTGCGTTTGCATTAGCAAAATGAATATATATATATTTTTTTAAATCAGTGTTGTAAGTGTTTGACATTTGGACCCAGCACACAGTAGAATTTTTCTGTACTTTTGCCATTTTGCCATAATTTTAAATAGTTTAGTGTAGATTTAGTGTTTTAAACTACATTGTTTTGTTAGCTGCCAGTGTTGCTAAATGGTTGGCTAACATGGTTGTTTAAAAAACCTCTGTAGTTTCATATGTAATAAATAAAAGATTTGTGTTTTGAGATTACGTACCATCTTTTTCCATCTTCAATATTGTTCAGTTCAAGGACCAAAACTGTGCACACCAAACATGTTTACATGTTTAAAATATATTAATATATATAATATTCATATATTATAAAATATATAAATATAACTATAAATATATTTTATATATATTTAAAAATTGCATATTAAAAGACATTTTAGGGGTTTATTAACGCGTTTTTCCTATAGGGATTTGTCATGTTATACAAAAGATTATTTGGTTATTACTGTTTGAATATGATTATACATTTATTATGATTATTTTAGTTAAAATATAAGCCGAATATACTGTATGTAGAAGTACTGTACGGTGAAATTCATTAAATCCACAATTACATATCATGTTTCACACAGATAACCACCAGGGGGAGCCAAACACTAAGAAGTTTTATGACACGGTACTAGTTCTTTCTCACTTACGAATCAGGAATCAATATGCTTCAAAACTCGTTTGTTTGATTGATCATGATACTCACTATGGTGTATTCATAAAAAGGTATTTTTAATATGCTTTTTAAGTGTGTATTAATTTTGAACTTGTGCTGCTTTTATATTAGGTCCAGTTTAAAGTTCAGGACTGGAACTGTCCATTTAATTAAGAATAGTCAAGCAGGTGTTTCTAATAAAGTGTATGTAATAATTAATAATAATTAAATTGAAAGTTTTTATGTAGTTCATGACCAGAGTTAGTCTCCAGCAGATCTCACTGTAGTGATTGATACCACCCAGCAGGAGGCGCATCATTATCAATGTCATCATCATCACCATCATCATTATTATTATTATTATTCCTTACTCTTGTCATGATACAGCGTGCCTGGTATCCCAGGGACTTCAGGGAGCAATGCAGGGAACACCCTGAATGGGGTCACAACTCATCACAGAACACAAGCGCACACACACACACACACACACTCATGCACTTAATCATACGATATAGACAATTTGGAAATACCAATCAGCCTTGCCTTTGGAATGTAGGAAAAAAACAGAGTACCCTAAGGAAACCCACCAAGCATGTGGAGAATGTGCAAACTCCACACGCAGAGACTAGAGGTGGGATTCGAACCCACAACCCTGGAGGTGCAAGGCAACAATGCTAACCATTTATTATTATTATTATTATTATTATGATTATTCTTACTTATTGCTATAATTAGATATATTAGATACACACACATACAGAAATTAATAATAACTTTTTAAAAATCTGAATCAGTTAAGCCGCTGCTGGAAAAAAAAACTGTTTAACTGATGGCACTAAGTTGGTAACCTAGTAACCCGATGTAAGGATCTATTCAACGACCTAAACTTCAAAACACTTTTTACGATGCAAGTCATTCTGGATAAAAACGTCTGCCAAAAATCTAAATGTAAATGTAACTGTCACATATAGACTCTCAGGTTGGTCGGTGATGCGGTCCCCTTACCTACTGTACCTTTAAACAGTTCATAGTTCCATGTAAATGTTTACATACTGCTGCTTTAAATGATTTGGATAATCTATCTATCTATCTATCTATCTATCTATCTATCTATCTATCTATCTATCTATGGGTTTTATCTACAATAAAATTTTACACTACATCTAGCTCTCTCTGTTAAAACAATACTAAGAAGTACCAAAGATGTACACAAGAGGTGGTCCAGGTCGGTCCCTTTTTATTCTTATAGATCAAGGACGGTATGATGTCAATGTCATGTTCAGCTAAGGTCAACTTCCGCTTTTAGGCACCTTTGGGGTGTGTGTGTGTGGAGGGGGGGGGGGGGGTCTCGGGTCACTCATCTGTAGTTTGAAAGTAAGGAAGTAAGTCTCGCGCAGGTTTGTGGGTTCAGGCGGAGCACTCACTCGGTCGTGCGCTCAGAGAGAGAGAGAGAGGGAGAGAGAGAGAGAGAGAGAGAGATGAGACCAGAGCTCTGCACGTGAATCCACTCGCCGTGCGGGGAGCAGCGCGTGAACATGCTGTGGAAGCTCGTGGAAAATGTCAAGTATGAAGACATCTATGAGGTAACGTGCACCGGAAAGCGCGTGCGGACACGCCGCCGTCTCACATTGCTCACCCGAACATCATTATCATTAACATTTCATACAAATGCATCATAAATATTAAGGTGTAATTTTAATAGACTGTTTTTTTCTCATGGTGGATGTCAGAGCTTAAATAAGTTTTACATCATTAACACTTTAAATATCATGTGTCTGATTCCTTAGAAGCATCTAACTTAGTTTGATTTTTCCTGTTTTAATGTATAAACAACATAAAATTTTTACTTGATTTTACACATTGTTTATCGTATTGGCTTGTTTCTAATGATGTAGTTATAAGATTTTTTAGTTTTTTTAGTTTTATACGTTAAGAATGTTTTTTTAAGATGGTAATTTGTAAATTATTTCTTAACTAAGCAATATATCTAGTAGATAAATCTTATTTTTCTTTACTAATGCGGTTAACATTTCTGAGCAATGTATGTTTTATAGACATTTTTATTTAATCTCAGTAAGCATTTAGTTGTAATGGATTAAAGCAGTCAGGTAAAACTCAGTGCTTAGATTATTCTGTCTGAAAAGAGACAGCAGTTAGTAGCTGCATTGTTTTGACGATTAGTTCATTTCAATAGATACTAGTCCATTTCTTAATCAAGTGATGCAAATTTGTTATTTTTTTTATTGCTTACTGTAGTTTGTTTGAGCAGAATTCTAATTATAATCAGTGAAATTAGTAATTAATTGCTTGGGGATTTTTTTTATTATTATTATTGTATTTAGTAGACGTGAAAGCTACAGTTTACATCAAAATATAATTTACAAAATAAAATCAACAAGTGAAAAATATAAAATAGTAAAAAATAAAGTAACGATGGTTTTTCCATTTATTTATTTATTTATTTATTTATTTGCACATCTCGATGTGGGACAGGATGAAGTAGTATAAGGCCATTCTTTTTTTTTTTTTGTTTGTTTGTTTCTTTTTCTTTTTTCTTTTGGAAATAAAAAAAGTCACACATGGCATTTCTCTCACAGTCACCGTCACGCGGCAGGGGAAATTAAACACCGCGACCCCGGCGCGTGAAATCGAGCATAATGATAGGAACAGTAGGGTGAGGTTATGGGGTTATAAGGTTATAGACAAAAAAGGGAGGGAGGGGGGTATTAGTAAAGAGAGTGAGGTCGAGAAAAATGTACTCTTGTTTTCAGCTGCTGGAGGATTATTATGCAGTTTTATGCTGTGCGTCTGTGCGTGAGAGAGTGCGAGAGAGAGAGAGAGCGCATTGGTGTGTATTGGTGTCTGCGCAGCCCTGTATTATCGCGTGCACTCGCATCGCTCCCCAAACCCACCCCCCTCCACCTTCCCCAACCCCTTTCCTTTAAAAAAAATAATAAAAAATCTCCACCTCCCACTCGTGCACGGGATTCTCCTTCCACCGAATGAACGTCACGTCACGCCACGCCACGCCACGCAGGAGGCAGCGCGAGCGCAGGACGGCGCCTTCACGCTCCGCTTCTCCCGCGCTGCTGCTTTTTTTTTTTTTCCTTCGCCGGCTCTTATTAAAGAGTCATGAATAACGATTATTCCGGGGGCAGGAGCTCAGCGACGGCATGCACACACATACACTTACACACGCACACACACACACACTCTCTCTCTCTCTCTCTCTCTCTCTCCCGAGCCCGAAAACACCGGATGAGGAAGAAGGATAAGTAAGGCTCGCGGAGCTCGAGGCGCGGGACCGAGTAGGAGAGTCGGAACGCGCGGTGTACCCGGAGCGCGCGCACTGTTCTCTTCACTATCAGCGCATCCGATCTTCCCTGAAGTCGGATCAGTGTGTGTGTATGTGTGGTGAATGTTTATGAGTGTGTGTATGTGTGCGTGTGGGAATAAATTCTAAACTCCAGATGTTAGTGCACACTTATCCATCCACGGTAAGTCCCACCGCCTTTCCTTTCTTTTCTTTTTTTCTTTCTTTTTTTGTGCGTAAATGAAATGCACATTTAAGTCCAACTAAGTACTTCTACAAGCTTTCGTTTTGTTTGGTTTTGCTGGAGGCTGTTTTGGAAAGCATGACACTTTTCAGTTTTTTCCTGATTTTGGTCATGTTTGCACACAAACGTTTTGAAACAATGAAAACAATTCTATTTCTAATAATTAACTGTTTCTAATTATAAAATAAGCTTTTTGAAGTGTTTGTCTTTTGGTTTCATAAAGGAAATTGAAAAAAAAAGTTTGCAAACGACTTAAAACAACAAAACAAAATGTATTAATTATACAAAATACAAACTAAAACAAAATCTGTATCGGGTTTTATTCGTCAAGTATGTTGACACACAGGGAATTTGATTCCGACTGTTTGTGTCTCTTAAAAACACTGGCAACATGAAACACTGTACATTTGTTATAGACAAGACACAAGAATCAATAACTGAATAGATTAAATACAAAATTAAAATGTTTGCATCTGTTTGTACATAAATACAAACATTTACAAACTTGAACTGTATAAAGTGTATATAAGTTTCAAGTAAAAAAATTATATTTGATGATGAAATAATAATCATATTCATATATTTGCACAACATTTGTGCAATATTTATTTTTCAATGCACTTGTTTATACGCCTATGATTCTTTTAAACGTCCCATTATTGTGTTTGTGTTTGTTTGTTTAAAGGACCGCCATGACGGCGTACCGGGCCACAGCTCGCGCCTCTCCCAGCTCGGCTCGGTGTCTCAGGCTCCGTATTCCAGCGCGCCGCCGCTCTCACACGCGCCCTCCTCGGACTTCCAGCCTCCGTACTTCCCGCCGCCGTACCAGCCGCTGCCGTACCCGCAGAGCCAGGACCCGTACTCGCACGTGAACGACCCATACGCGCTGAACGCGCTGCACCAGCCTCACCAGCAGCACCCGTGGGGCTCGCGCCAGCGGCAGGAGGTCGGCGGAGAGAGCGCGTCCCTGCTGCCGCAACCGCGAGCCTCCCTCCCGCCGCAGCTCTCCGGCCTCGACCCGCGCACCCGGGATTACTCCTCCGTGCGTCGGCCGGACGTGCTGCTGCACTCGGCACCGCACGGACTCGAGGCCGGCATGGGGGACAGCCTGTCTCTGCACGGGCTCGCACACGGCATGGACGACTCGCACGTGAGTCTCGTTATTTATTTATTGTTTTTGCAGTGTATCATTTCCATATATATTACGCACAATGAATGATTCTCACGCCTAATCATCACTAATATTATTATCATTATTATTTTCATTGGAACGTCATTAATCCTCATTATTTGCACATAAAAACTAATTAAAATGACACTAAACCTTAAACAAATATTTAAGTCAATGTGATTTATTTGAAAGCACATCGTTTGGAGTGTGCCTGTGTGTGTGTGTAATGTGAATGCGCCCGGGGGTTAAATCTCACACACACACACACACACACGCACGCACGCACGCACACACACACGCACGCACACCCCAAACACTGTGCTTTAAATAAATCACATTGACTTAAATATTTGGGGGTTAAATCACACACACACACACACACACACACACACACACACACACACGCTGACAGCTCAGGGTTTCCCTGCCATTTGTATTATATGTCTCTCTAATTTCTGTAACGCTTATAATGCTCTATAAAACACCTCACAAACGCCCTGATCATCAGTGCTGTTTATTTAATTACAGACGCGCGCGTGGCATTATTTTATTTTACTTGATATCTATCATTTCTTCAGTCAAAATCTGATTGATCAAATATGTAGTTGCTTTAATGTTTGGCCTTGCAGCCTATTATGAGATTCATAAGTATCCTTTCAATTACAACACACACTAGGCGTGTGTGTGTGTGTGTGTGTGTGTGTGTTAGAAAGAAAGGGAGACTTGGATATGCATAGAATATATTTTTTAAAGTCTTCAGAACATTAATCTTTCTAAATACTCCAGTCAGATGAAGTTTTGTCTTGTCTAATCTCGCTGCACAGGCAGATTTGAAGTTAAACAGCAGTGTGTCTAATTCCTCACTAATAACTCCACACATGACTCCTGACTCTTGGGGTAGCTGCTAAGTTCCTCTAATAAACTCTGACAAAATACCACTAACAGATTAAACCACCTGTCGTGTTTTGTTAAGTTTCGGGTCCAAGAAACTTTTAAATCAAACGCACATTGTGTTTCGTGCACGTGCTAGACCTTCCTCCTGTTCTTCATTTGTGTTTTATTTATTTCACTGTGTGTGTGTGTGTGTGTGTGTGTGTGTGTGTGTGTGTGTGTGTGTGTGTGTGTGTGTGTGTATTGCAGGCTGTAGAAGACGCCAATAACAGTGGAATGAACATCCTGGATCAATCCGTTATTAAGAAAGGTAAAGTTGTGAATGATAATAATTATAAAAACAATTATATTGAGACTAGTTCAATATATACGTGCGTTTATTTATTTATTTATTTTTAATAAAACTAGAACGTATGTGATCATCGAATTCGTATATCTAATAATTTAAACGGCATGATTCATTTTCGTTTTTAATTAATGTTCTGTCTGTCGGGCAAGTTTGATGTTTGCAGCGGCTACTTGGCTAATGTTTCTTAACAACTTGTTTTTGCTGGAAACAAATTCAGGAAAAAATTTATATACTGTCCTGCGGGTTTGTGTATTTGTGGCGATCAGATAGATACCATTGTCACCCAGACTACACATTATTATCAGTAATACATTTATCATGTTCATTAGCGCCTTAATAATAATAATAATAATAATAATAATAATAATAATACATTAAAATAAAATGATTTTATTCATGCTTAGAAAAACATTGATTCATCAAATAAAAATTTTGTTTTTAGTTTTCTTCAACCAAAAAAAACATTAAAATCATTACTTGCAAAATATTTTTGGACTTTGATATTTTGATTGATTTGAGTTTTTAACAAGCTATAGCTTACTTTTCTAAAATAAAACAAAAACGTTTGATTATTTTTCCAATAAACAAAACACATTAAGTAGTTATTATTATTATTATTATTATTATTATTATTATTATTATTATTGTCGCATTCACTTGCACTGTCAGTCATCCCCGTTTCCCGAGCTCAGCGCGCGCTCCCTGGGCTCGTGTTAATATTTGTCCGGCGCTCGAGACATTAGGCGGTAATTTAGTTAACTGGAAATGTGTTAACTGGAAATTTCTCCCAGAGGACGGAACCTTAATCGGCCATCGTGATGGATGGAGATTTCCCTATCTCACCAGCTCGTTTAGAGCTCATTTTCTCTATTATCCCCCTCCTACATGCGCACGCGCGCGATGTCCCAGCTGAGCGCCTGTCTCCGCGGGCTCGTGCACTCGTTGTTACCGAATTAACGCGTCGTTAAAGAGGCGTTTGCTTTGACGTTGATCGCACGCTCTAAATATGACCGAGGGCGCCAAAATGCCTGAGGGTGATTGGACGTTGGCGCGAGTCAATCAACAATCGATAATTAAGACTGAAAAAAAAAAAAAAGCTACGGGATTGGTGGTGTGGCGCGAGCGCATGTGGTAGTTAATAAAATACGCTAATTATTAGGTTAACGGGTGAGAGGTGAAAGATTAAAGATCACGTGCAGGGGGGAAGTGAGGAATAGTTGTGGGAAAATCATGTTTTGTTTTGTTTTATTAATTAGAACATGTTTTTTTTATAGCTAGGATCAAATCACTGAGTTTGTGTTAACCTAGCCTCTTAACCCTGTATCTGAAGTAATTTTAGTGAACTTTTAGTAAACTCCTAAACCAAGCACAAAACATCCAATGCATTCACCATCATCAAGTTAGCCAAGTTTATTTTATCTTAATATATTTTTTATTGTTTTCAGTGCAGCTGAGAAAAAAAAACGCCTAAGGGTTTGGAAATGTAGTCAGAGCATTTCCTGTAACTGCATTTCTTTGGCACGTCTTTAATAATATGTGCTAATATTGCACAACGAAAGTCAAATTAATAATAATAATAATAAAAATAAATAAATAAATAAATAAATAAATAAAACGCGCAAAGAACAGAATCAAATATCCGCGAACATTTAGCGCTCCTTCTTGTTCTCGTGCTGCGTATCGCGCTCCGCACCGCGCTCCAGTCAGGACCCGTGACCCGGGTGGGTAAAGGAGGGCCCGTGCTTTACACTGCCTTTGTGTTGTTACAGAAGAAGACAGACTTTGTGTTATTCTTTCGGGCGATTGGCGAAGCGATAAAGAAGTGTATCTAAAAAGAAAATCAATAACAATAAAACAATGTTAGATTTCCTAGAAATGTTCTTTTGACTCTAAAAGGCGACCTTTATACGCAGCGCTCGTGCAGATCAGAGTGGGCGTTCGGTCTGGCGTTAACTTCCTAATGCAAGCTTTATCTCAAATACAAACTGCAAAGCATTTTCTTTATTCTGTTATTCAATAACCGTTTAATAAAATGTTTTGAATATAAACGTGTTAACAGGAAATGCGAATAACCTTTTAGAAAAAAAGGGTACTAAAGGGTACGACGGCTTGCTGCACAGAATGAAATGTTAACAGCTTTAATTAGGGTGTAAGTAAGTTTTATAAAGCTTTCCTTGTGAAATGTATAAATTAAAGTTTCATCAGATAAACAAATGGTACTGGCTAAATTCCCTTTTTCTTGAACTCCAATTTTATGCAACATTGCAAAATGACTAAAAACACAGTGTTTATGGTCAGTAACAGACATCCATCAACAATGATCTTCATTCCATGTGTCCCACATCCCATGATAGCAACACCCCTAACCCCAACCCCCCTCACTACCGCCCCCCTCCCCCGCCTCCCAAATGCTGCCGCCAAATAACCTAGATTTCACGGAAAGATTTTTTTTTTTTTTTTTTTTATCTCTGTAGGCTATGTGGGCTAAAATCTTCTGCTAAATATACAGACGAGTAGCCGTGATAACATCAGTCTGTTTTTAAATAACAGTTTAAACTGCCTCTAGAGTCATGTAACCATCCGGGATAAGATAGCCTGTGTGATCAAGTATGATAACACATGACTGACATTTGTATCTGATTTCTTTTTTGCTATAAAAATTGCACTGTTAATAATGTGTTAAGAAATGTATGCTGTGTTAACATAAAATGAACTAACGAGTAGGACAACATAACACAGTGTAATGTAATATCACATTACATAACGGAATATAATATAATATAATATAATATAATATAATATAATATAATATAACGTGACATAAATTTAATAAGGTAATAATGTAATGAAACAAGAAGACACAAAAGTAACACAATGCACCACACAGTGTAACAAGATATATTGTGTAACACAAAGTACCACAATGTAACGTTGCTTAACATAATGTAAGACAGTGTAACACAGTTCATCAAAGTATACCACCACAACTTCACATAAGCAATAGGCATTGGGATAATTTATTGAAGATCAACAAAAATAATACATTTTACACATCGAAAAATATTTCTGTTTTTTATTTATTAAACGCAACCTAAAATTTTACTCTGAAAAGCTAAAATCTTTAAAAAATAATAATAATAAGAAGAAAGGATATTAAGTACAAACGTTTAACATCAGACCAGTCAGTTTATAATTATTTGAAATTATATTAATAGTAATTTAATACAACGACACTATCGCAGAAGATACTATTTTTGTAGTATGTTTAGAGTTTTTAGTGAATATCATTAATACGTGTAAAATAATATATTCAAAAATGTAAATTGATTGTTTGTTAGAGCTGGAGAGATTTTCTGCTTCTGAATTTATTTAGCCTCATAAGCATTTAGTTTTTTTGTTTCCCGAAGCTTGAATTAAAAAGTCGGATTCAAAGGATGTGAATGAATGAATGAGTTAATTAAATAAATATATATATCGGCATTTAAATTATAAGGTTATTATTGATCTTTCATTTTGGCAATCTCGTCAGTGTTTAATGTTTTCTTCCTCTGTTTTCCCGCCACCCGCAGTCCCGATGCCGCACAAGAGCGTCACGTCTCTGATGATGAGTAAAGACGGCCTGATTGGCGGCGTCAGCGTTAACGTCAACGAGGTGTTCTGCTCGGTACCAGGTCGCCTGTCTCTGCTCAGCTCCACCTCCAAGTACAAGGTAACGGTGGGAGAGGTGCAGCGGAGACTCTCACCGCCCGAGTGCCTCAACGCCTCCCTGCTCGGCGGAGTGCTGCGCAGGTGCGTCACTTCCAATCGTCACTCTTTAGGGCGCAAACGGTTCGAGTGTAAACAAAAGAATAGCATTAATGAACCCTATTAATCTTTACAGCAGGGATTCCTAATTTTCGGTGGATCAGAAATTTCAAATCAGAAATATAATTTAATATTTGTAAAACTGAAATTTGGGATGAACAAAATAAAAACTTTGAGAGTAAAATTGGTACCAAATTGGTACCTTTCACACTTACTTTCTTGGTACACGTTTTTATTTTTTTCCCTATACCTAAAAAGTATGTTTGTACACTATTTGCATATTTGTTTGTGAAATAATTAGTTTACTGGGTACATTATGGCATTTGGTACACACACACCCATCCAGAGTAACTTGTGGCAACTTGGTGGGACTGGAGTATCAACCGGGGACTTTCCAATTGGTAGTCTAATGCCTTAACCACTGAGTTACCCCTGTCCCTTGCCCTTTAGATTTTTTTCAGTGCATTATGGTTTTGCAATTCAAGGAGCATTGTATTATTTTTCAGTCGATTGTTCTTTATAATTCTCTGCATTCTCTTCTAAGTTATTTGTCTATCAGATTGGATTGCAGTTCTAGTTTCTAAACAATATGGTTAGAAATTAAGCTAATGACAGTGCAGGTAGGAGGTGAAATGCAGTGCTGTAATCCAAGGTCAGCCTAGAAGTTTGAGCAGGAAGGAACATTCTGATGCAAGCAGGAACTTGTAGACCCGAGTGAAAGTCAATGGCAATTAAAGAGAACCACTTATGGAATGCAGAGGGACTGATAATGTATTTATTGAATTAGATTTATTTTCACAACACATGGATAAAAATTGTAAATAGGAACAAAGTGCCCCAATAACTGTACGTACAGTTGAAGTGTTCTGAGCAGTGCGGCAAGGTCTAAGAATCCGAAATACATTGAAACATGTTGGTTTGTATTTTAAATTAAAGTAAATTTCATATCGATATTTCATTTCAGTGGGTTGGTCTAAATGAAAAATGTAAATCAAGTACATGTTGATTCATCCAAGCAAAATCTGGCTTTTTTTCTTCTCAATTAAAAATCACATTCAAAAATGTCTATTAAAAAAATAAATTTTTAACTAGGAACATGCACTCATGTCAATTTTTAGAAATATTGCCTTGACAAAAACCCAGCATCTCTACTTAGTATAAATATAAAGTGACATACTGTATGATGACAACATTTATATATAAGCATGGACAGGAAATTAAATTGTGTTGCAGTCCATAGAGATGTGGTAGGAGATTTAAATTACTGAATACTTTTAATCATTTAAAAAATACTGCTGAGCAAATGTTTTATTAACCATTTTTTAGTTCTAGCCTAAGCAACCAGAAAGATTATTATCTTAATAAAATCCACAGCTAATTGCATGTTTGATCTGATGTGAAGATAAAAAAGTATGTAAAAATTGACAAATAAAAAATGGAAACACAATCTAGTTATTTATTGTTCTCTGAAATGTATTTTTTCTCCCAATTTTGTATAGTGCTTTCAACTTTGGCTTTGCCCCAAAGTGAATACATTTTTGGGTATATATTTTAAATTAATAAATGGCCAAGCCAAAGGGGATGTTGGCATAGAAAAAAAAACCTGGGACGATATGAAGAAGAAACCTTAAGAGGAACCAGACTTGAAAGTTAACCCATCCTCACAGTGTGATCATAAATATTTAAATTTCTATAGCTGTATACTAAGCAGCAAAAAGTGCATTAGTAAGAACTGGAATTTATGAGAAAGTAATGAATATAAGCATCAGAGTCATTTCTGTTATGCCTGTTGAGTTGACGTTATCAGCTGTTCAAAGAGGGAAACTAATTGATCAGGATGCTAAAATGTCATATGTAGGCTACACTAGACCACGTGTTCTTCATTTGATTTTCCTTGAAAGTAAGTTTTCTTTGTTTTCAGAGCAAAGTCGAAAAACGGCGGCCGGTCTCTGAGGGAGAAGCTGGAAAAAATTGGGCTGAATTTGCCGGCAGGAAGACGCAAAGCTGCCAACGTCACATTGTTGACATCTCTAGTAGAAGGTAACCTCGATATTGTTATTTACTTTTTAATTTTACTTTTGTTTTCCTTCTGCATGCTAAGATCAAAGCAAAATTCAATTATTTTTGCATACAAAAGATTCTTTTCCTTAATTTCATATTAGTTTAAAACATTATAAGCAACTTAGGCTATTTTTGTATTTTTATGATGCTGTCTGGGTTATAAATGTTATTTAGACATGGTTAAAAGGAACCTAAATGAGAAGATTTACAACAAAATATTGCATACAGTCTAAAACCAAACATTTAAAAGTCAGAGTTTGCTTTGACCTTATCTTAGAGTCAAAACTTTAGGACTCAGTGTCCAAAAATCTTAAAATTTAATCTTTCAAAAACGTGAGAAAAATCACTTAGAGAGGATTTCACCCAAGGCTAGTAAACTCGTTAATCTCTTACATAATGAGAAACACACCGAAGATCTGTTTTTGATTTCCTGCTGTCTACTTGGCCGCCTGGGATTAAAACAAATGCAGAGATAAATAAATTAAGAAAATGGAATGATAATAAAACAACAACAAAATGATAAATATTCATAAAAAAAAATCTAGAACTAATCTAAGTAAATAGTTTTCTCAGGGGTGACCAGAGTGTTTTCCTTCTTTCTTAAGCAAAAAAAGAAAAGAAAAGAAAACCTTGTCAGACTAAAATTGTCATTTTAATTTATTTGTTTTATCACTTTAACTCAGTTTTTATTACAGCTCTTTATAAGTATTTACAGCATTTCACACTGCTCACATCACATCTAACAAATTGTATGTTTTGTTTTTCCTTCACCAGGGGAAGCTGTTCATTTAGCACGAGACTTTGGCTACATCTGTGAAACAGAATTCCCCACCAAGGCCGTGTCCGAGTACCTCAACCGACAGCACACGGACCCCAATGAGATCCATGCAAGAAAAAACATGCTGCTCGCAACAAAGTATGTGGCAATGTCTTGTGGTTTCTTTAAAAAAAAAAAAAAAGAAAGAAAAATCCTGCAATTAGCATCCTAAAATGGCAGCACACAAAAGGACAGGTGAAGGGATGTAGCATAAGCTGTGAGTAAATGTTGTGCTATCTCATCTATCCATCATTAAAAAAAAGAAATTCTCCATATGGTTACATGCTTAACCGAGTAGGTTTACTTTTTTCTTTTTTTGACACGTTAAGCTGGTTTCTAATGAGGCAGAAACCTGTTCCCTTTATCCGTCTCGGGCCGGCGTATGCTGGAGAAACTCATTATATTTAAAGTGAAATGTTTCAAGCCTGAAAGTGCCAGCTTTTCCCCTTGAAGTTTCGCCCTAGGGTCATTTTTAACCCCCCTTCATCCCTCTCGCTCCCCCTTTCACGGTCTGTCTGTCTGTCAAAAGTCAGTCATCCTCCTCCTCCTCCTCCTCCTCCTCCCTTCCTGCACACGCCTTAGGGGCTGAACGTTCTGTCGTTCAGAAATGAAGAGAGAGAGAAAGAGATGATGATGGTGATGGCGATGGTGATGGCGAGTGGACAACAAGGCGGCTGTTGTTGTTGGAAATCGAATGTGGGTCAAAAAAAAAAAAGTGACAAGCCTGGACAAGTGCAC
>JAQKPX010000012.1:36313509-36325125 GCA_030068255.1 Clarias angolensis
CATCAATGTTTATGACTATTTTTCAAAGCCATCTTTACAGATTTACATTATTTCTTTGTATGTGCCTAAGACTTTTGCCAAGTGCAATATTTTATAGTGTATGAGCACTTTCAGAATATATTATATTTTTTTGTATACACTACATTTAATCACATTTCATAATCTCCAAATCCATTAGTGAATATATCATATCTTAATAATTTCAGAATAGTCACATCACTGATCAAACAAAGTTTTGTATACCAAGTGAAAGATAATAATGGTAGTTCAGATAAGTGATTATGCATTATACATTTTATTATTAACAAAATTTATAATAATAATAATAATACTTATTATTATTATTATTATTATAATTATGCAATTGGTTATGATCATTGTTTATTTGCTACATTATAATTTATATTAGAAATCATCTGTTACAAAAACAATAATACGTTTTTTACTTATTATTTTTTACTCATTATTACTTATGTCTAGCTCTAGACTATTTTCTAACAAAATGTTTGTATTTTTTACATTTATTAAAAGCTTGTTTTAACCATTAATGTTTATTGTATTGAAACTGTGACTCCTTAAACATAATGATCTAAGCATGAGCGTGGTTTAGTTATTTTGTTTGTTCGTTTGATTGATTGCTTGTTTGTTTGCTTTTTATGCAGATATAAACACGTAGTCCACAGAGACTGGATTCATGTTTAAAGCCCAAAAACTGGTGCCACGCCCCTTTGGATGTTTTTGATGACTTTCTATGTTTTTTTCCCCTTAAATATTATATAGTCATTAGGGAAAATAACGCATCCGTGAAAACAAAATGCAAAGCCCAGATCAGCGCCTTTATGTTCCCTCCATACTTCCGCCTTACGTCACGACGCCTACGTCGAGGCGTACGTTACCATGGTTACCATATGTGGCGTTCTATTTTTAGACACTCCCACAGTAAAGGCTCAGGAAATCATCAGCAGTGTTTGTGGCTGCGTATGGTTAGATTTTATGAAATCCAATTTGAATTGGTGAAATTTTTATTTTTGTAAATAAACTTAGCAATTATTTTCAGATGTATTTGGTTTACACTGCGAGTTAAATCCTCCTGATGTTGGCTGTAGGTCACTTTTTGTCACCTTTATTAGGAGAAATCACATTCTACTGATTTTTGTTGGTTTTAATAGAATTGTTAGGGAAATTATTGCTGGGCAGTAAAGATAAAAAAAAGACATTAATTCTAATAAGTACAGAAGAATCACGCAGGAAATAAAGACATGTTTATGTCTTAATTAGGTTTTTAATTAGTTCTGAATTACATTCTCAATTAATCAATATGCAAAATATGCAGACAAATAATTAAATATTTATTTTATTTCTTTATAGGCCTATATCTGTATAAAAACAACACACATTGGTTAAGATGCAAGATGTGCACATGTGGGTGAACTATAAACAATTAGAAATGTAACTATATGGTTGCTAATTACAATTAATAATAATACATGTAGTCAATTGACTGCAATACAAATAATGCTTTCTGTAACTAATTTTATCTGTACAGTTTAGCTTTAAAAAAAAATCAAATTTAATAGTGTCAAATATTTAATAAGTAAACTTAATAAACACAATTTTCCCACCCTCTCTCTTTCAAATCTTTCTCTCTTTCTCCTGTTCCCCTCAAAATGGCTTTTTTTTCCCCTGATAACTAATTGAATGTGCTTAGTTATTTCCAAACAGTTTTTTTTTCTAACAGAAATACATTTATAGTATTATTTCCAAAGTTTTGTTGAAAATCTAAATAAGAGATTGTCCAGTATTTAAGAGGACAAATTGTCCCTAAAAATATGTTTTTGTTTTGGTTGTTGTTGTTTGTTTGTATTTTATTTATTTTTTAATTAATGCTTGCTGGCATTATAGTTTAAAAAAAAAAGTATTTATATATGAAGTTAGCAGTAATTAATAACACTATATAAATATCATGCTTTTGTGCTTAGTACTTTTGTACATTTTGCCTTGATTGTTTTCCTTTTTTAAGTATAGGTTGTCCTAAAAAACAATTTATAGTACAATAATTGTGAAAAACAATCCAAATAAATTCTCCCCTAAAATCGCTCGTTTCGTTGTAATTTTCCTCTCAAAGAAAAATCTCGCAGTGATGAATTCCCGCCTCAGAGTTGCTCATAAATTAGGCGTGTAAGGGCTCATTAGTGTGAATGGAGCTCGGAATGAGGATGGTCGGTTTGTGGTTTCCAGACTGAAGTAGTTTCCTGAACATGAGAAAATCACTTAAGCGCTCCGCACCATGTTTGAATCGCCTCGGGCCGGCTATCCGGTTCCATCCGATGATGTTAGAAATCAATAATTCAGATTTGACTCTAAGGAGTCGGATATCACTCCGAGTAGTTTTTTTTTTTTTTTTTTTTTTAACACACGTGGTGTAGGAGATGAGGCAGATTGAAGAGCACTGAGCTGCTCAACTCCAACAACCCCGGGGCTAATTTCACCCCCACCCAGGACCTAAAGAATCCCACCAACACCCAACCAACCAACCAACCAACCAGCAGCACTGCTTTCCTTCCTCTTTCTCTCCCTCGACATTTAGCTTCAGGTTAGTGTTTCAAATTAATCTACCAAATTTTCCATTTCATATTTTCTTCAAAACATGCAATAAGTTCAATGCGCTTTTCAGAGTTTCCTTGTAATTAGTTTAGACACAAATAATGAGAAGATCCTCTAATCAATGTGCCTAGTTTCACTAATCATGTAAGGATCTGCTTCTATAGGTTGTATAAATACACACAATACGTAATATTTATTCGATACTGTTGCTTGTTAGAAACAAATCAGGATTTTAATTACATCAACGATAAAGTGTTTTATTTCAGCTTTCTTTTCGTTTAATGTTGATTTTTTATGTTAGAAAATGATGCTTTTAAATGTTTCTCATTGAAAACAAAAGGCTTTGTTTGTTGTTTACTGGCCTACATCTTCCTCCTGTGCACAATTTAATCAGAATTATTTATAATGTATTTGAATCTAACGACCATTTTAGTTGCTGTTTTAAACATGTCACATTACACCGTCTAAACCTTGTAAGAGATTAGACTGTTTATCAATTTACTAGGCTAATTATTGTCAGATAGTTAAACTAAAATAAAAATGCAGCACAGTTTGATGAAAATATGCATTCACATCACATGACATGAAATATTTGTAAAAACCTATTCAATGGCGTGTTTTTTAGTTAATAACGCTTTAGACATTGTATAATTGTTTGTGTTATGCGATTATTTGATATTATTAAGGTTTATGACAAAGTGTCGAGTCCTGAATATTTCATTTAACAATCTTAATTTTAAAATGTAAAAAAATAATAATAATAAATAAAAAACTAATAGCTGCAAGTTGCCATAGTTACCGTGGTCGGCTCCTGGTGTTTGCGACGCATTGTTTAGACCTGTAGAATGCACGAGCGCGACGTCGCGGGACGTTGTGACGTAGTCGGAAGTAGGAAAGGAACGCAGCGGTAACCATGGCGACTGTTCACAATAATGTCCAATGGGGGTTGTTAGGTGGTTCGCCTACCTGTGCGGTGTTATTAAAACGGGAAACGCGGGCCTCATGGTCTTAATTGGCAGGTTAACATTTAATAGCAGGTCATTAGAGGCACTTTAGTAACTATGGAAACCAAACCGGGTTACTACAGTGCACGTGTTCACCTGTGCTTACTGAACCTGCAGTGTTGTTCAGTATAAGCACTGCATAGTACATGGTTATTCCGTGTGCAACAGAAAAGCAAGTAAACGGTTTTTTTATTTTTATTTTTTTTATCTAAAGAACGTTTACTTGCTTTGCTGATGCACATGGAATAAGGATGTAACATAAGTATATATAAATTGCAGCTACCCTTCCCTTAAAGGAAGAAAAACCCACAATGGTCACAGAAATGACTTGAAACAGACTAATTAAACTGGTCTGGACAAAAATGATGGCACCCCTAGTAAAGGAAAGATTGGAAATAATTTGACCATAGGGACAGGTTAAACTAAAGTGTGTCCTGTAATTATCATCCCAGGTGTCTCAACAAATAAAGCAAACTTGTAATCAGTCTGTCTGCCTGTTTACAAGGTGAAAAGTCATCACTGTGCTGTTTGGTATCATGGCGTGCACCACACACATCCACATGGTCCACAGAAACTTAAGGAGGGAGTTGTCTCAGGAAATTAAAAAGAAAATCATAGTTAAAGGTAAAGACTGCAACACCATCTCCAAGCAGCTTAAAGTTCCTGTGACCACAGCTGCACACATTATTCAGAAGTTTCAGGTCAACAGGATGGTATTGTAGCCAACCTCGATGGACATGGCCGCAAGATGAAAATTGATAACAAATTGAAAAGATGGATAATACGAATGGTAACCAAAGAGCCAAGAGATTAGAGGTTAACTCCAATGTTATAGCATATTCAATATACAATCAAGTGGAACTTCACAGATATTATAGATGCTCTAACTAATAAAAAGCAAGCCTAAAACAAGGGAAAATCAATGACGGGGGCAGGCTCAGAAGGAGAAGAAGAAGGAGACACTGGATACAAGTTATATTCACAGTTACATCACCAGTCCAACTACTGGCATGTTTCTGGGAGCTAGAAGGAAACTTGAGAACCCCAAGGAAACGTCTATATGCATCTAGACATACAAGAAGTTAATAGACACCCGTAGTTTAACAGTAAAAATCTATGCACCGAAATTTATTTCGGCTGCTACCTGTTTTCTTTTTAGTGTGGAATAACCCCATCTTACAGCATACCTAGAAGTGACAATTTCAAATACATTTCTGATTTTCATTCAGAAAACCCATGGAATTGGTTGGTCAGTGGTTGACTGCTATGTGGAAGACACGGGTTCGATTCCCAGCCAATGACCAAACCACAGACACCGGATGCAGTGCCGGTCCCAAGCCCGGATAGAATGGGAGGGTTGCATCAGGAAGCGCATCTGGCGTAAAAACCTGTGCCAAGTTGGTGTGTGGATCTGATGGTCTACAGTGGCGACCCCTCAACGCGAGCAGCCTAAAGACCAACAACATTCAGAAGAGGCTGGATTGTTGGTCATTGTAAGGGTGGAATCATCCTTAAAAATCCCACCTTTCTACAGCTAACACAATTTTAGTACAATTTTATAAAAAAAAAAAATAAAATAAAAATGAAAACATCTACAGAGTCTCAACCTGGATGACCTGGAATTCTAGTCATGAGAATGCTGTTAATAAGGCAGAGCACTGCAAAATTCATCCTGGTTTATGTTTCTAACTGCAGAAAAAGACGCTTTAATAGATAAATCCAAGGTGCTAACCGTACAATTCGATTATTACTGGTGGCATTGACTCACCCTCCCGAGCTCATTTCATGCTGAACCCTTAATGAAGGTCTTCAAAATGTCAGGACTCAGACTCACCTTTGAGAGACCGAACATCCATGACGTGTGTATCCTCATAGGATGTAAAAATAAAAGATGTCCCACAGAGAGCAGTGTAGATGAAGGGATAGGGAAGTGTTCTGCTAGGCGCGTGTCCGGGCCGGGTCACAGGCAACGGCGCCGTCCTTTTATCAAGGAATTTTCCAGCTATTAATATTTAATCGTGGCTGTGAAATAGAAGAGGAGCGTGTGAGAATAGCAGGCAGGGGAGAGAAAATGTGTCCCAGAACAACTTGACCAGTCTGGTGTTCGGTCTTCACACCAACTAACACCCGTAACACTCAGTGGCCACTTTAATAAGAACACCTGTGCACAACAGGAAGGAAAATGTAATCTGAAACTGTCATTGAATGGTTGATGTGCCAGTTTTGATGGCTTCAGAAATTGACAGGTCAAAAAGGGAATGCTACACAGGTAACTGAAGTGATCACTTTTTGTAACCACGGTGAGCAGGAAAGCATCATGCTGAAATCCATCTTAGACAAATAGGTGGTCTGCTTTGTTGCATTGTAATTCTTTGTACTAGTACAGTATACTTCTTTTGTCCTTATGATGATATTTTTGCTGCCCTAAAATTAGCTCCACCCTACAGATGAAACTGAACTTTGGTTCCTTTCTATAAAAGGTAACTTACAGATGACTAATATGCAGAGGACAGAGTTGAGGGATAAGGAGGATTTATAACGTTTTATTAAAGTTGCAGTTTGTATTTTTGGGGCGGCAGAGGATGTGAAACATCACAGCGCTCCTTTAAAAGCGGACATGTGTAATGATTAACGATTAGCCAACAATACGCTGGTTAGTTTTGAATAATACATAGTTCTTACGAGCATCTCATCATGGCTGAGAGAGGGGATATATAAATGACAGAATGATGAACGGATAATACAGAATTCAAAAATTGTCTTGTTACCATGGTAACTCGTAGCCAGTGCTCATTACTAAATTTGCAGGAAGTCTTGCAATTGAGTTACAGAATTGGGGGAAAAAACACACCTTCATGTTTGCTATTTTCCAGAAAAACTAGGAAAGCGCCCCCCCCCTTTTTTTTTTTTTTTTTTTTAAATGTTGAACTAAACACAAACGACAGCATGCATATAAATAAAATATTTAAATATTCTGGTTATGGAGCACCAGAAATACAATCTAAAAATCCATACCATTTGAATCACATACTGTAAATGTTATGTTGTAACAGCCTTGGAGGGTGTCTTTCGTTTCTTTTTTTAAATATATTTTCATGTTTTGAATGTCATTTGCGAATACAAGAAAGAGGGGTATACTATTATTAAATGTAAAAAAAAAAAGAAAAAAAAAAAAAGAAAAAAAAAATATATATATATAAAGATTACATTTATTATAAAATATTTGTTCTCCACCTAATTCTTTTTCTTTTTTTTCGTTTAAAAACAACAAACACCACATGATCCAACAACATACTGTAGCCAGGTAAGATAAAAGGAGCAGAAGATAACAAAAAAACAAGATAAAAAAAAAAAAAACACTGTAAAGAAGCACCAGAAGTAGAAACAAAAAAAATATTCCATATGACTCACATAAACATACAATTCTAACAGCTTTGAAGGTTTTTTTTTGAAAATGTAAAACTTTCTAAATATCTCATCATGTTATTTTTGAATACGAGAGGAGGGGTGTACTATAATTAAATGTACATTTATGAATAATAAAAAAAACAGCAATTTTAAACATTGAATTCATTATAACATAGTTATCCTTCTTCATGTATATAAAAAAAAATTATAATGTCTTTGAAAGAAAAACTAAATTCAGAAAACTTTGAATAAAAAAACTCCTCCTAATTCTTGTAGTCAAAGAGACCAAAAAGAATGTGTTTGTAATGAAAACAGGAAAAATACAAGAAACAATCTTTGGATGAAAAACATGAATATCTTATTAATTTTTTTTTTTTTCACAAGTAAGTAAGCTGTCAGGTTTCCTGCTGATGGTGCGAGTGGCCTTGTTGGTTTGACGTCACTTGCTGAACTCAGAGTTAAATCCGCTGGAGGGTGTTTTGTCTGGAGGTTACGAGTCCAACACTACAGCAGTGCATTTCCTGTCAGGTCTTTGAGTGATTAATCATTTTCTGTCATCTTATGCAAGATACATTTTTCTTTGATATTGGAGTTTTAGATTTTTCTTTACGGTAAATATTAGTAATATTAGTATTTATGTTTGTTAGTTTTTATGCAAGTATTTCATTATAAGTAAGTAAATTTTAAAAAGCAGCAACAAAGTCACTTTACTAAACATTTTTGTAGAGCTCCAGCTGGGAAAAAATTAATTAAATTGCATCAGGAAAAAAAAATCATATTCTTTATTAATTTATTTAGTTTGTGTTTTCACAACAATATTTACAATTGTAAGAGTTTTTGTTTAATAATGTGCTGTAAGAAATGAGAAAAAAAAAATGAAATGTTAAATTACAGAGTATCTTAGTTAAGGTGATGATGCTCACTTTGTTATAATAAAGCTGCCACCATGTGGTCAGAGATGGAAAGTACATGGGAACTCTTTCTCAAGGTTTCAGCTCAATTTTGTTATAAATCTCTATTTATGAAAGAGAAATAATGCATGTATTTAGATATTACTGGAAATAATACTTGTTTCGTGTCGAAGGAACATGAGGCTTCTACAAGCGACAATATTTATTCATAAAACTGATACGTTTCGATTACGTTTCGCATATCGATATGTTCAGAATTCTCACTACACTTAATGTTAACTTGTAACTGATGTTGAAGATGATTTTAAGTCAACTAGCCATCCTGTTATTTACATTTTACACACCTGTTGTTTAATATAGTTGTATTTTATATTTTTTTTTACACATTTCATTGTTACACTTAAGAGATACATCACTATAAAGATTTTCTCACGAGCCTGGAGGCATACAACACGATTGGATACACACCAGGAAATAAATATAAAGCAACTTTATTGAAATAAACAGCATGATTTTGGCTTTTAATTATTATTATTGTTATTATTGAAGTAACTTTTGTTTGTGTAAAAATGTCTACGAACACATTCCACGTATGTGATAGTGATCAAGCATGTTCTGCTAACTAATGAGAAATAAAGTGAAATATAAAGTAATTCACAAGAGAATAAAATATTATACAGAACATAATCCAGTATGTGTTTTTGTCAAACACTGTTTCCGATTAAAGTGAGCAGAACGAGAGACGAATACTGGTCGGTAAAACAGCTTTATACAGTTAACCAAAGTGTCCTTGGGGAGGAAAAAAAAAAAAAAACTCAATTCAAAACATTGTGTTTATTACGTCAGTTGTTTTGTATCATGTTACGCCGACATTTATTGGTTTGAAAATGTAAAAACAACATTCTGCATAAGGTTGGAGGTAGAAGCAGCCAGTGGATATACATTATATACGACACCTTATTACAATCACACGCACACACACACACTGTGCGGTTAATTGGTAAAGACCTATTGAATTTTATTGAACCTGATAATAAATAAAGAATCTATACAAAGTGTTTCAGAGAAGATGATCATGAAATGTCCAGGGAAAAGTATTATATATTTATATATTTAAAAAATCGTTAACAGGCTGAGCGAGCGAGCGAGCGAGAGAGAGAGAGAGAGAGAGGTGAGAGATGAAGAAAAATGAGAGGAGAAGAGGCGAGACAGATGGAGATAAAAGTTGAGAGAGGACGCCGGGGGGGAGCAGCAGCTGAATGAACGCACGTGTGTGTGTGTTTTAATGTGTCCACGTGTGTTAATTGATCCAGTGGAGGTCGAGGCAGCGGGCGATGAAGGCGTAGGTATCCGCCACCTCCTGGATCACCTTGCTGGTGGGTTTTCCCGCCCCGTGACCCGACTTGGTGTCCACGTGGATAAAGAGGGGGTTGGACTGGCCGGGCCAGCGGCCGATCACATGCTGCAGGGTGGCGATGTACTTCAGAGAGTGCAGAGGAACCACGCGGTCGTCATGGTCACCGGTCAACAGCAGCACAGCCGGGTACTGCACGCTGTCACGCTCGGGGGTCCGGATGTTGTGTAGAGGGGAGTACCTGAGGGGGAGAAGGGGGGGGGGGGGATGAGTAGGGGGAGGGGTCAGAGGGGCTCCAAGTGTATGTGTGAGAGTGTGTGTGTGAGTGTGTGAGTGTGTATGTTTGCGCGCTCACTTGATGAGCCAGTTAAACTGCTCCTCTTTCTCAGAACAGCCGAAGTCGGTGGTCCAGGCGTGGCCGATGGTGAACTTGTGGAACTTGAGCATGTCCATGACTCCGACCTGAGCTACTGCACAGCCGAACAGATCCGGCCTCTGATTCACACACGCTCCTGCACACACACACACACACACACAGAATTGCAATATCATGTATATTAACTTGACCACCGTCTCAATTTCCAGTTACTTTATATTACTGTCTGATCAAACTCGAGTTATACCTGTGTGTGTGTGTGTGTGAGAGAGAGAGAGAGAGAGAGAGAGAGAGTCATACCCACTAGCAGGCCTCCATTGGAGCCCCCGTTGATGGTGAGCTTTTTTGACGAGGTGTAGCCCTCCTTTATCAGATACTCGGCTGCACACTGGAAATCAGTGAAACAGTTCTGCTTGTTCTCCAACATCCCCGCTACAGAGAGAGAGAGAGAGAGAGAGAGAGAGAGAGAGAGTTTAACACCACAGTGATTTATAATACAGTACAATACAGGTCGTCCCTGACTTATGAAAGAGTTCCGTTGCGGGAGCGTGTTCGTAAGTCGGATTTGTTCTTAAGTCTGACAAAGTGAGTCTTATACGTTATGTAAAGCATAACAATCCACTGGACTAAATCTCTGTCCCCTTTCCACACACTGCCATCACGTGGCCAAAAACGCCAGTTGAAGTGTTGTCTCTTCGCCTTTAAATCGCAAAGTCTCAGAGCTGTTTTCCACTGTATTGGACTGTGAACTCTGTTTTTGTTGAGGATTTTTTTTGTTTTTTTATTAGTATTATTCTCCAATCGGGACAGCTTTACATCTACATTAATTACGCCCTTATTGATAACGTTGTTATTCTATTCTATAGAACATCCTATACACATTCTACACACACACACACACACACACACTGGACTTTAGACATTTTCTACATTCACTTACACACTGAAATTATCGTATATAATTGTAAATATCGGTTCCGTTATTTGTTCCCGCGGTCCGTTCATATCTGCGGAAATTCTTGACTCGAACGCTCGTAACTCGGGGACGTACTGTATTGCAAATGACCAGAGGTCACCAGCGTGTACTAATCCTGTGCGAATAGGGCTTTTAACTCATCCATCAATCAATCAAGTCAATCAATCTTTTTAGGCGTGGCTCTTTCTGCCGGTCCATCACACTCCACTTCCAATATAAAATAATATAATGATATATGATCATGTATTTATCCGAGAGCCCGTGAGGTCACACTTATGTGAAAGAAAAAGAAGGAAAAAAAAAAAAAAAAGAGGAAGGAGTGAAAGGAAGGCTCGTTTTCCTGTACGCGTTACCTTTGTGCCACGTTTCGCCGTACTCCCCGCCTCCTCTGATGTTGGCCACCGCTAAAACTCCTCCCAGATGCCTGACAAAGATGAGCCTGGATACACTGCAGAGACAGACACACACACACACACCTCCAGTTAACCTTCAATGATGACACTCTGGAGAGAGAGAGAGAGAGAGAGTGTGTGTGTGTGTGTGTGTGTTACCTGTAGCTGGGCGTGATGGAGATGTTGAACCCTCCGTAGCCGTAGAGGAAGGCCGGGTGCGAGCCGTCCAGCTGGAGACCCTTCTTGTGCACAATGAACATGGGGATCTGTGTGCCGTCTGTACTCGGGTAGAACACCTGCGACGGGGGACTTCAGAATGAAACACGCTGCCTGTGTGTGTGTGTGAAGAAGAGTGTGTGTGTGTGTGTGTGTGTAAGTGGTACCTGTGTGGTCTGGTACTCTGTAGGGTCGAAGCCCTTGACATGGACCTCCCTGAAGACGTGCGGTTGTAGAGGAGTTTTTGTGAGGTCACAGTGGTAGATGATGGCTGTGAGGGGGGGAAGAACATTTTTTTTTTTTACAGTGGAACCTCGGATTACGAGCATAATTCGTTCCGGAAGTGGGCTCGTATTCCAAAACACTCGTAAACCA
>JAQKPX010000012.1:36404663-36419427 GCA_030068255.1 Clarias angolensis
TAAATAATTCTTTTGATTGTGTAAAGCTGCTTTGAGGCAATGACAATTGATAAAAGCGCTATACAAATAAAATTGAATTGAATATACAAGTGAGGGTCCCGTGTTCACATACTGTTGGTCATATAGAGTTAACAGTGTATTTTATTTCCAGGCAACACTGTCTATTATTTTACTTATACTGATAATGCTACACTGGAACCTCAGCATACGAGTTTAATCCGTTCCCGAGGCGAGTTCTTAAGGTGAGATGTTGTATTGTGAGACGCATTGTCCCAGAGGAAATAATGTAAATGAAGATAATCCGTTCCAGCCACCAAAAAATATTATCAATATTACCAATTTCCAACACTGTAATCATATTTTTGCATATAAAAACAATCAAAACAGATATTGGATATTAAACTTCACTTAACCTTAATTTATGATTCCTCTCGGCACCAGCTGCTTTAAAACCCAAACTGAAAGTGGCTCCCTTTTCTTCTTGCTGCTGTCCTTGATAACATTCTTTGGACGCATGATGCTACGTCTTCACTAAATCTTGCACAAAATGCAAAAAAAAAAAAAGTTAACTTGCTTTGCTTGGCTTTCCACTGACGCAAATAAGTTTTTGAGCGCCTCCAGCTCTGGTACATGTATGCCGAGAATGAAAGTTTAAAAAGTGATTCTAGACCTGTAATAACTAGACCATGTACTAGACACAGTCTGAATTCTGATACATCTTGCTAGCTTCTTATCCTCAGGCTTCTGTTTACATTTTTCTGGTCCAGAAATTAGCTCCGCCCTCCCAGAGTTGACTCTCTCCTGTCCCATATTAAAAAAAAAAAACATGTATGTATACCTATAAAGTCAATGCAAAACCAGACGTCTGTATTATACATTTAATCCTTATTTCAACAGACAAAACGTTGTTCTGGTCCTGCTTGCTCATGTCTTTTGTATTTAGAATCTTGAGTGCAGATCTAGAGAAAACATAACTGCGGATGTGCATGCACCGTGTGTGTGTGTGTGTGTGTGTGTGTGTGTGTGTGTGTGTGTGTGTGTGTGTGTGTGTCTGTCTCTAAGAGCTGGTTTTAAAAGAACAGCCCCAGATGTCATCTCTCCCATCCACCCACATGGCCCGCATGTGTTATCATGAATGGAGAACGGTTCTGCCCGCAGTTTCCTCCTGCCCGTGTTGGACTTCTCTGCCGTGTGGAACGCCCGGAACAGGACGCTGATCCTCTTTCACTTGGGTAGAAGTCCTCAGAAGAGGAACCAAACCCCCGGCAGTATCAGGCGAGAGGGTCTCCGTCGTGTCTCTTTCACATGAAGTGCCAGTGTATCCTGTTATTCCGCTCCCTGTCTGAGGCGAAACGTACGCAGATGTGACAAATCTGCTCTGCGAATTAGACGAAAGCCACCAGACAAAGGTTTTATGGTCGATCGATTCGCGACCCTGTGGCTCGCTCTAAACCTAAATCGGAACGCTTTTCTCCTCGGCTTTTCTTCTTTGCGGGCCGCTGGTGAGAAAGCCGTCTATCCCTGATCCAATAATTAGCAGCGCCGAGCAGACGGGGGACGGACACCCTCGCTGATTCATTGTGACAGCCTTAAACTAATATGCATAATACCAAGAATACTGCTGCTGCCCTGAAAGCCTTCAATTTATGCAGATCTCAAGAGCTGGATTTAGGTTAGCTTAGCCCAGAATCCTGAAAAACATCTTATAATTGAAATTATTTATATTTTTTTTTTTTTTTTTTTTTTTTAATCCGTCTTCCACCAAGATCTGTAACACGACAAAGCATCTATCAAAAAACACTGGACGTAAACTTTTAGTAATAGTCATTGCTGTTGTTATTATTTTTTAGAGTTTTTTTTGTTTTGAAGTGTTTCAGAATAATGCTTTGAAGTTGGATACAAAGCGTTTTCTTTAAAAAAGAAAATTACTTCAAAATGACCCAAAATCTTTAAATAAATGATTGAATAAACAAACTTTGTCAATTTGCAACAAAAACAATGGATATGTGAGTTAATAATAATAAAAATAAACAATAAACATAATTATAATAACAACAACAACAAAACAACAGCATTTTTTTTTTTTTTTGCTTGTGTTCCTAATTATCCGTCCTCCATGGCCTGTCTTTAGCCATGCTGTTCTAATGACTCAATGATTTACTTTGAGCTTTGAGATTATTATCTGTGTGGGAACACACATGGCCTCCAGGCTCTTACTGTTTCCCCCCCATGTGTGTTTGATGGGCGGAGAGACGCTCTATAAGGAGTAAAGCACAACAGGACGTGCTTATAGCCAAATAATCCACAGCGGCGTCGTGTGATTCGGCCCAACACGAAGTATAGCAGCATATCCTGACCTGTTTTATTCCTTTTGTACCGAACTGTGAAGCTGAAACTGTTGTATTTAAAGTTTATCCATTTATAGTTTGGTCTAATGCAGTGGAATATCCCCAAAAAAACAAGTTGATACCTTTTATCACTTGTGTTATAGCAGCTGTAAACACGTGTTTCCTCAACAAGCTCTTCTTTGAGCTTTTAAGTTTAACAAGAGAAAGAACACAGAGACCTTTTTGTGATGTAAAACTTCACTTTTTAAATTCACTGTTACTGCCGACACTGGAAACAGCGTCTGTAGTGATTTAAATCTGTGATTTGCCAGAACATAGAAAATGACTGGAACAACTGGAACCGAGTTTATCTCGGGTGTCTAATAAATAAAAAAAAACGATGATCTGAGTAGCTGTGTAGTTTCCTTTTCAGGACAGGACATGTTAATTGTAGTCAAATGAAGCCACAAGATCAACTTTTTTAGATGTGTATTAAAATGAATACATTTAATTTAAACCTGTGATTTGTCAGAGCTGCTGTTTATAGAAAATAGAAAATGACTCGGACTCTGGCGGAACCAGATTTTTAGAATTTAGCAGTGCTGTTAGAAATGGTATTAATGAGCAGTTTGCTAAGGCTTTGTTTAAGGCAGCAGAACGAACCTGTGTACAGCAGAACCGAAATCCGTGCATGGAGAGGGGCAGGACGTGGAGGAGAGAGAGACAGACAGACAGTGAGAGAGAGAGAGAGAGAGAGAGACAGTGAGAGAGAGAGAGACAGTGAGAGAGAGAGAGAGAGAGAGAGAGAGAGAGACAGTGAGAGAGAGAGAGAGAGAGAGTGAGAGAGAGAGACAGAGAGACAGTGAGAGAGAGGGACAGTGAGAGAGAGAGACAGAGAGAGAGAGACAGTGAGAGAGAGGGACAGTGAGAGAGAGGGACAGTGAGAGAGAGGGACAGTGAGAGAGAGGGACAGTGAGAGAGACGGATTGACAGATGAGTGGTGAGACAGAGAGGTTGAAGTGTTTACAGGACAAACCTCACCATCACAGAGCACTTACCAGCTATTAGAGTACTAACCACAACCACAAACCCCTCTCCAGTTACACTCCAACTCCGTGTGTGTGTGTGTGTGTGTGTGTGTGTGTGTGTGTGTGTTGCTGACAGATGGTGTGTATAAAGAGCTGAACAGCAGTGGGATTCTGTACGTCAGCGCGGCTGTCATGGACGTGACGGATAGAGGAGCGTCCGAGTCGCGGCGGCGAGGCGTCAACGCTTTGGCTCCCGAGGATAATGTGGCTTTTTAAAGCGGCTGCACAAGTGCAAGTGGAACCACACACACACACACACACACACACACACACACACACAAGGTTATATATAAAACTATAACTAGCAGCGGTCAGTACTCTAAGCTCCGCCCACTACAGTTCCTCATCTCCAGACAAGCACCGAGTCTGAAGCAGGAACTAAACATCCAGGAACTACGGAGGAACCAGAGGAGGAAATAAAGAGGAAAAAGTTCCTGCAAAACATCAAAACGTTCTTAAAGATGCATCTGGTGTTTTTGTTCTGTTCAGTTCCCAAGTTCCTCTAAAAGGTTCCTGATTACTGTGTCTGATCTCCTGAAAATAAGTTCCCCGCTTCCGGGAAGACATGTCTTAGGTGTCGGAGGACATTTCAGAATTCTTATTGGTTCATTGGTTCAGAAAAAAGAAAAAGTGATAAAGTTTTTTGAGTTGGTGGGAATTATCCTAAATTCCAGAAAGAATTGTAACGTTCCTGGAAAAAGGAACCAGAGTTCCTGAAAAGATTCCAGAGTTCCTAAAAATAATCCCCCAATCCTTGGAGAAGTTGTCCTGGTCTACTGAGGAAAAGAAGATCTTGACATTCTACAGTTCTTAAAAAGTTCTTGCAGAAGTTCCTGGGTCCCTGAGAAGGTTCCTGTATCGTAGTGGTGTTTAAGGATAGACGGTTAAACCCCTCATTACAGCAGTGTGTGTGTGTGTGTGTGTGTGTGTGTGTGTGTGTGTGTGTGTGTGTGTGTGCTAGCGTTCCCGTGGGAAACCTTACAGCGTAATCCTGTTCCCAGCATCAATTCTCATTCACACAAACTCAATTTGACTTTTTTCTGAAACACGAGCAGAAGTGTGAATAAATTAGAGACCCCTGTGTGTGTGTGTGTGTGTGTGTGTGTGTGTGTGTAAAAGAGATAATGAAACTAAAAGATAATTTGACTGACTCACATGAAAAGTCAGAGCCATTCATTCATTCACTCACTCCTTTTGACTCTCTTCTCATCTCTCTCGCTCTGTTCTCTCTCTCTCTGTCTTTTAGTCCAGGTGTCTGTGGTTTGTCCATCCACGTCTCCATTTGTACTTCAGTCCTTCTGTTGTTTACTCCATCCATCTCGTGGTCTGTCTATCAGTTTGGTCAAATACTGAGCCATCTTTCTGTCTGTCCACTCATCTGTGCGTCTTTCTGTCAGTCTCTGTCTGCATTAGCCCCAGTCTCCCTCTTTCAGTGTGACTGACTGCTTGTCCCCCAGTCTCTCTCCCCAACTTTCCTTCTACCTGCCTGTCCCCCAGTCTCTCTTTCCATCTATCCTTCTGTCTGGCTGCCCAGTCCATCTCTCTCTCTCTCTCTCTCTCTCTCTCTCTCCTGTCCAGCATTATGTCTGCCTGTCCCCCAGTCTCTCTCTCTCTCTCTTTTCTTTCTGCCTGTCTCTCTATCTATCCTTCTGTCTGGCTGTCCCCCCATCTCTCTTTTTCTCCTGTCTATCCTTCTGTCTGCCTGTCCCCAAGTCTGTCTGTCTCACTCTCCATCTATCCTACTGTCTGCCTGTCCCCAAGTGTCTCTCTCTCCATTGATCCTTCTGTCTGCCTGTCCCCAAGTGTCTCTCTCTCCATTGATCCTTCTGTCTGCCTGTCCCCAAGTGTGTCTCTCTCCATTGATCCTTCTGTCTGCCTGTCCCTAAGTCTGTCTCTCACTCTTCATCTATCCTACTGTCTGCCTGTCCCCAAGTCTGTCTCTCTCCATTGATCCTTCTGTCTGCCTGTCCCCAAGTCTGTCTGTCTCACTCTCCATCTATCCTTCTGTCTGCCTGTCCCCAAGTGTGTCTCTCTCCATTGATCCTTCTGTCTGCCTGTTCCCCAGTCTCTCTCTCTCCTGTATAGTCTTGTGTCTGCTTGTCTCTCGATCTATCCGTCTATCTGGCTGCCCCCATCTCTGTCTCTCTTCATCTATCCTTTTGTCTGCCTGTCCCCAAGTGTGTCTCTCTCCATCTATCCTTTTGTCTCCTTGTCCAAGTTTGTCTCTCTCCCTCTATCCTTCTGTCCGCCTGTCCCCTAGTCTTCCTCTCTCTGCAGGTCTGTCTGTCTCTGTCTGCCTGTCTCCCAGTCTCTCTCCCTCTCTCCAGAATTCTTCTCATCAGACTATCTGTCCTTCTGTCTGTATGTCTCTCCTTTGATTTATCTGTGTTTTTTTCACCCATTTGTCTGTCCTATTGTCTTTCCATCCTTCCGTTAGTCTGTTGATACATCAGTATTTATTTTTTTGCTACTCCGTCCGTCAGATCTGTCTTTTTCTTGTCTGCTTCACTCTGTTAATAATTATTTCTCTTTCTGTTCATCTTTGATCTTCCCATCTTTCAGTCCCTCAGTCTGTCTGTTCATGTACAGTGCTTTTAATAGTATGTTATTAGAATAAGACTATTTGTTCAATATAATTACAATTATAAATATAAATGATTTATACGAAATTAATTTCTTTAGTGAATGTAAAAACTGATTAAATAAATAAATAAAAGAGAAGGAAATTGAGGAGAAAAAACGCTTCAGCTCTAACAAAACACACGGGATCAGTCGGGATTATCAGGTGTCTGATCTGTGGCTCGTTATCCGCTCATTAAACCTGAAATGAGGTCACAGGTTACGTTCTCTAACAATCTGCTGTACGACGCGTCTCTCATCGTGTTTTTAAAAAGAAAGCCGAGGAATTTATCCTTCTTTCACTGCTTTGAAAGATCTTTCCATTTTTGACTCCAACGTTATTCACCTGAAAGGAGTGAAGATGGAGGTAAAGAAAACAATCCAGACAGATGGAGAGATTTTTCTTCTCCATTAGAGTTGTATATGTAGACTGTCACGCAGGAATGTCTATCCCTCTCTCTCTCTCTCTCTCTCTCACACACACACACACACACACACACACACACACACACAATCCACTTTGTCCAACGTGTCAGTCTAGCTGTGGGGCATTTTATCACGTACAAACACACACACACTCACACACACACACACACACACACACACACATTTTCACACTGTAGTTGAAGTCTCACAGTGAGCTGCTACAGGCAGAGTGTCCTCATCTCACTCAGCAGAGGTGTGCGCGTGTGTGTGTGTGTGTGTGTGTGTGTGTGTGTTTTTCCAATTCAAAACATTTCCTTTTCACTTGTATTCCGATGTAAAACCCTGAGGAGAACAGATGTAGGCAAAAATAAAAGTGGGCAGAGGTTGGCCTTAAGAGTGTAAATGGGCGAGGTAAAGGAAAAATAAATAAATAAATAAATACAATTATTAAATAATTAAAGGGCAGCTACTATTTTAATGTAGTTTTTAGATGTGTTTAGAAGACATTCAGAAAGGTCCTCAGATGGTGTCTCGCATACATTTTGTCCTTTTTAATTTTATAATGGGCGGGGCTTAAACAAGCCCACCAGATTTCCCCTGCTGTGACATCATAGAAGAAGAGTCTCTCCCCCAGCTTGTTGCTTAGCTCTGCAGTTCTCTGGAGCGACGTGGCTCAGAGGTAGCTCAACTACATTGTGTGTTCGGAAGAGGAATGAAACACACACACACACACACACACACACACTGTGGGGGAACTCTGAGACCTGTGTTACCTTGTGAAAGAAATGGCACAATATGGGACCTTTAAAGATTAATTTTATGTCATTCATGTCACGTGACATATTGTAGCTCTACACAGTGATGCTAGTTTTAACTTTTCCAGAGCTCAATGAAAACACACACACACACACACACACACCCACACACCATCAGTCCCTCAGCTGTCTCAGCTGTACCGCACCGAGGGTTCACATTTCCCCTGGTTCACACCCGTCCATGCCCGAGACACAGATGTAACGTTACTTGATCTCGCTGCGGGTTTATGAGCATTCTAGCGCTGTTACTTTAACTATAGATAGTTATAACTACAATTACTGCAGTCTGCTAGCTCGCTAATAACCGAATGCTAACCATCTACAAGAATTGGACATCACGGAGACCACGGCTAACTTTTATCATTTACTCTGTTACATAAACGAGTTTCAGAAAAGGAGAGAAAAAAGATTCTATTTATTTAGCGGCTAGTCAGTTAGTCTGCGTCCTAGTAGAGCAGGAGGTTAGCATAAGAAAAATAATTAACATAACACAGCTAAGCCTGACAAAAAGCACAAAAAAAAAAGAACCCCCACAGTAACATTTTTGCTAATATAACTTTAATCAACAAATCTTTCATTTTTAAAAAAATTATTTTTGCCCTCCCAAAATAACGGCTAAAAGTGCTTTAATTTCAAATTTAGTTAAAAGCATAGTAGCGCTTATGCTAACCACTATTTAGCATGCAACTATAAAACACACACAAGTCTAACAGAATGCACAAGATGTGCAACTAAACATTTTCTGTTCATAAAATAAAGACACTTTAGAGAAGATAATTAAAAAGAAAACTTTAACTTATAGAAGTTAGTTACTAACATGTTCACTGACAGCTAAAGAAATGTTAGCAAAGATAATTACATACAAGCTGTTTAAAAAAAGAAAAATAAAACTGACAAAACTAAAAAAAATTGTTATAAAGTAATTCATGTTTTAGAAAGAAAAAAAAGGTTTGGCTTTGGTTTCCTGCTTAGCTGCTAGTTAGGAGGACGATAGCTCATGTAGCATAAAAGTTGGCAAAAACTGAAGGAACACGAGACCATGAGACAGTTTTCTGTTGATTAAACCATTTCTTAGGGGCGAAAAAAAAACAAGCGCTAGCGCTAAAGTTTGGTACATTACACACTTTGGGGTTCCATAGCCCCTGCGGTAAGGTTAGCAACTTGCTAACTAGCATTTAATTCTCAAACTCAGCATCAAACTGAGGTTATTAGCTGTTTGATGATAAAAGGTTGCTTAGCAAGTGCTATGTTTAGAAAGGTATCCAAGGACAAACCTCCACAGACATAAGCGTGCAGGTGGACGAGGGTGGGGATGATGAGGAAACAGCGTGTGTGTGTGTGTGTGTGTGTGGTTATGAAACGTGTTTGTTGGCCTCCAGACAGACGACATACCTCTACAGACTAAACAACGAGTCAGAAGGATCCGCTCAGACAGAACTCACCTGCCAGCCTCTGCTCTGTGTGTGTGTGTGTGTGTGTGTGAAACATTAACTTTAACTCAAATTCAGGTAAAGTTACATAAGCTTTAATCGCTGGAGTAATGGAAGCTGATCGGTGGTCCGAGCGGCCACATAGTATGACATCACTCGCTAAACTGGAGCTCAAGAAAACCTTCCTGATGCACCAAAAAGACATTCGCTAAATGTTACACTTTATAGTGCTGAGTGCTAGCTAATATGCTAAGTAGCAGTTGTAATCTTGTTAGGATTTTCTACCTAGCAGATAATTAAAAGCATGCTAGCTGACATAATAATTATGACTTAGCACCAAAGATAACAAACACAGGCAAGCATGACTAGCAGCAAGATAGCCAGCATCATTTACGCTAACTGCCATTTCTTGTATCAGCTTTTAACCAGATTTTACTGTGTTTGATTCATCTTTCACGCTAAATGCATACCTGATCAAAAACAAGCTTGATGAAAAAGAATCATGCTAGCTGTTTACTAACTATCAGGTAGCATAAAAGAAGTAAACACGCCCAGATAAATATAACCTTAAGTGCAGAAGACATGACTGAAGACTCTGGCTCATAAAATAACAAAACTTGAGCTAAAATATTATTTGAAAAACGTAATTAATGAAAAACTAGCTAGCTTAGCTGACTCGGAGTCTGATATTTTAACTACATTAGCTTTAGCATGCTCCCCCTTGAGTTCCTCCTCATTCCTTATATGGCAATACTTCCTGTGGTTCGCCAGATGTCTATAGAACAATGCGAATGCCTCGGTGTTGGACAAACCCCTCACGCCCTCCGTGTACTGTAGAATGTCCAGGTGTTTGTGATAAACCCATGTATTTACTTAGTGGCTTACTAAGGACTTGTATACCTCTTATTGTTTGTGAATAAACCAGAGAACATTCCAACACTTCACTGTGTGCTTGAGTGAAAGAGAGAAGAGAGAGAGATTGTATCTTTTTTTTGAAGCACAGCAGAAAGAACAAGCAGTTTGTTCATCCAATTTTAAACGAAACAATTTGGGGGCTCGTCTGGACTCTGCTTTCTGAGAAAGTGTGAGATAATTAATACTAGGGATGAGAATCACATTTTATTAATCCATGATTCGATATTACATTTTTCACCTCCATGTTGTTACAATTTTAAACCTTTAAAAAAAAAAAAAGTGTAATGAGTAATTAAAAGTACCGCGATCCTTATAACATTCGTTTTCTCATTTTTAAAACCCAAACGCAGCATTTAAACTATACAAACTAACTTCAAATACAAGAGTTTAACATTTAACTGAGCGGTGCGTATCTCTGTCATCCACCATTATTATTATTTCTAAACAAACTTGGCAAATAATTCACTCCCACCACACCGGATGAAAATGTGTAAATAGTTCACAGCGTGTCACCTGTAGGATTATAAATAAACAGTGACGCATTACCGCCTTAAACGTTTTGACGGTGTGAGCACGCAGGCGCGTGCAGCTTCTAAACGCGCGTGATTTTTGACATATTTGCGCTTGCGGTGTTGTGAGACTGGTCTAAGTGTGTGTAACGAGCGGATTTAAGACTAAGTTACTCACAGAGTTTGGAGAAAAATGCTTTTAACATGTGCAATTTTTGTTAATGTAACGCCATAAAGACACGTTTCAGTTGCTCCACTCTGAAGATTCTGCGCTCGGTAGAGAATCGTTTATATCTGAGGCTAATAAGAAATAAAATAAAAAATCTATTCAGTCTGGCGGTACGTGAATCCCCACACAGAATCGTGATTCATAGCCAAATCGATTTTTCTCTCCCCATCTCTAATTAATACCAGTAATGCTATTTTTTACAATTATTTTTATTTATATTTATGTATTTTTTTGCAGCAACACATTCAAAATCTACACCCAAACCCAACAAAGGTTCATCCTGCACGTCACTGCTGCTTCTATCGGGGTCTGATTTTTTCCAGCCAGGTTTATTACACAATCAGGTTTCTGAAAAAATGTGTAGAACTTACTTTTTTTTTTTTTACTGTGATTATGTAAAAGTTTGGCTGACAACCCGTTGGCAACTTAACAGCCCATGTTAAGAAAAGGTTCACCAGGTCCTTTACTGGCACTGGATTAGTGGAAAAATTGTGTGTGTGTATGTGTGTGTGTGTGTGTCAGAGAGACAGAAGAAAGAGGGTGTAGGGGTGAAGGGGCACAGTACAAGGAGGGGTGATGGAGGGGTCTTTCATGTGGACAGAAGGCACGGGTATCAAGTTCCACCTCCGGATCTCTTCTTGTAGAGAAGCACGGACACACACACACACACTCCTTTCCTTCCTTGTCGTCTTCTTAAAAGGTCGCCCCTGAGTCCCGGAGTTCCCGAGCTCAGAGGTGCTTGGGCTCGTTTCTCTTTTATCTTTATTAATACCTTATTGATACTGCAATAAATTACATCATCATATTATTATAATTTATTTTACCTTCAAACACTTAAATTTGTTTAATTTTTTTCTTTTGGTTCTCTTGAAAGAGTTTATGATGTCGATTCAATCCTAACTCTTTTACACGACTGTTACATGAGACATCACACATCATGAAAAAGTGGGTCTGATCTCATGTATTGCTGCACAATTTATAAAAAAAAAAAAAATCAAAACAGTGATATAGACCTGCGCACTTATCGTGTCCTGTAATTAATTACAGCCAACATACACACAGTCAGGAACTTCTGGAAGTTTCTATCTAAGTTAAAAAGTTACATATCACATTTTAACTCCCAATCGCATTATGTGGCAAAATAACCGCAAAGTGATTTTCACGATATAACTGCACAGACCTGAAATCAAATCGTGCTGATATAACTGTTATAACTCGGCACAGTTATAGCACAGCTCCTGCTTTGTCTTTGTCCACAAGGAGAAAGACAGATAGAAAGAGAGAGAGATAAAGAAGTCATTTGCGAGGGTGGAATGCTTAGAAATGGTTTGACCTCAGTTGACCTTCTGACCCTTTAACAGCCACACATCCTATTGAACCGCTAAAGGGAACCTCGGCTTTCACTGTAGCACCCTGGTGGGTCTGGCTCAAAACAACAAAACACACACACACACACACACACAATAACGAGACCCAGTCAAGCAGGATAAGGGCTGGGTCCAGTACATTTGCCAAGAACCGCTCACTTTTATAAGAACACACCAACCACACGACTTTATCAAGCCAACATGCAAGAGAGCGGCAAAAAGTGAACAATCAACATCTAACAGATTGACTGTAATATACAGTATGTACAGTAAGTAAATAAATAAACAGTTTATTGGAGGGAACGGTGTCCCGACACATGAAAGCAAACATAATTTTCTCCCTTAGCACTGAAGAAAAGACTAGAATTAAAATTATTTCATTCCATTAGTTGGAGGCTGTGCTTAGCAAAAAAGTTATCCATGACTTTCTGTAGTAATCTGATGCCAATGAGAAGCTAATACACATCTTGAACCCTTATCTTATGTCTGATGGTCTGGTGCGAGGAAACAAACCAACACCACGGGTTCAAACCTGGACACGAGCGCAGGTTCAGACCCCCAAAATACCACGGGAGTATATTGAGCTAAACTTATAAAACGTGAGATTAGTGTTACCTGACGAGCTAGACTAGTTTCCCTCCTAACAACAAACGAGTTAGCATTCCAATTCAATGTTTAGCTATTTGCTTACCTTCCACAGTAAGCTTTTAATGAGGTAGTCAATTATACGTATCTTACTAAACATCCTCCTAAAACAAGCAACACCACACCTTTAAACGAACTTGCTGTGTGAAAGCAAGAAACTAGCTGACATGACTTTTTCATGACGTGAAAACAAACATAACACAGAAATACTGAGTTAAATGTTAAATGAAGCTAAAAGTTACCACAGAAGGTTATTCAAACATGGCTAACGTAGCTAATCAAACCTCCTGCTGACAAAACAATTTGCTAAAAAAATCACGTACAAGGTTATTACTAGCAAAACAGCTGAGCTAGCTAAGCAGAATCGTGGTTATGATAAATAAATAAAAAATCCAGAATAAACACTGTGCTAAAGAGAAACAAAACTTAACATTGGACATAATTAACTAACTTAGCCGTGTCCTTTTCAAATTTCCAATTTTGTTATAGCTAATACAATGGTTTTGCTAAGTAGCTAAACCCGAAGTATAATAATTATGATGTTAAATGTCAGTTTTGGAAGAGGGTCAAAATAAGCAAATATTTTGTGACAATTTTTGGGCTTTACTTATTTTGGATAAAGTTTTAACATGATGTGTATCCCGAAATTAAAGTATTCAGAAAATGTCTGAGGTAAAGTCACCTAAAAAAATTGCAGTGGTTCAACTTTTCCTGAACTTTTTTTTTTTTTTTTTTTAAAGAATAAATGACTTTAACAGGTAAAAAAAGATAAGTATACAAACTTAAAGCTGAAACAATACACACACAAAACACCCACACACAGACTGAGGAGTCAGTGAGGGCACCACACACACACACACACACACACACTCATTAAACCCCAGTCATTTTCTCTAATCCACACGTCCATTAGGACTCCTTACAGCCGTCTCTCAGGCTCTTTAACACTTTATTGCTTCACTAATGACGCAGGCCAGGACTCCTGTTTTCACACTCAGTACATCAACAACAACAACAACAACCACGTCCTTATATAACTCTATACTATTCACCTCAACAGAAATCTCTAGACACAGTTAAACAAATCTCCTGAGAAAAACTTTAATGAATGTGTAAGATAATAATAATAATAATACTAACACCACAGACATACACCAATTACTATATTATTTAATGCCAGGACACAGACATGTCTCCATGGTCAATCACCAAGCCCAGAAAATGTCTCTCTCTTTCTTTCACTTTTCACCGAGGTGTCCTGAATGTCTAAATACATCCGGGGAAATTAACATGATTAAGCAATAACGTGCATAACACCACAATGGTGTAGTGCTTAGCACTGTCGCCCTGCACCTTCAGGGTCCAGGTTCGAGTCCCATCGGTGTGCATGGAATTTGCATGTGCATTCTGTATTTGGTGGGTTTCCTCCAGGTACTCCGGTTTCCTCCTACCAGTTTGAAAGTTGCATGCAGATCAGGCTAACTGGTGTTCCCAAATTACCCTGCGTTGTACTGTACCAGGAACCTGTGACCCTGTACTGATTAGCTGATTAGTGATCAGTGCCCCAGGTGAGTGCAGATAGGGACAGGAACACACCCGAACCCACCCCATCCTTGTTGCACATCTACAATGCATCATGCTTTTAATAACATCCACTGATGGAGGAGTAAAAAAAAAAAAAAAAAAATCCTATTAATGTGACACCACGTGACCCCTGCGCGCCAGGTAACAGTCACCTCTGTGAGAAGAGCAGGAGACGCGCTCACGTGACCAGCCAGAGTAGTAACACTGTTACTCTTCGGTTACATTTAAACCTCCTTCAAAGAGATACAGCGCATCAAAGGAAAGGCAGCCGCGAGATGAGAAGATCAAAGGTTCAGAGTGGAGAGAGAGGCGCGCTCACCTGAGGTCTGCGGAGGTGTGTGAGGCGTGTGCGCGAGAGCGGCCAGCCAGGTGAAGCCGAGCACGAGCGCGCACTGAGGAGCCACATCCGGGAGGAACATGCTGGGAGAGGCGCAGAACCCGGAGCTCTGAGGAGCGCAGCATCGGGGGGCCACAGGGCGGAAAAAAAAGCTGCGCACAAAACTCTCTCTGTCTCTGAGTGTGTGTGTGTGTGTGGAGATGGATGTGGTGCTGCTTCCAGGTCCTAAACTCCGCAACGTATCCCAGAGGGATGGACTACTACAGAATTCCAAAAAAAAAAAAAAAAAAAAAAAATACCCCCCCCCAGGCTTGCAAGAAGGAAAAACAGACACCTTTAGATTTATGATAGACAGACAGAACTGGTGCTGATTTTATTTATATATTTCTATAGAGAAGATGTACACTACCGTTCAAAAGTTTGGGGTCACTTGCAAATTTCTTTGTTTTTGTTTAGTGATTTATTTTCTACAT
>JAQKPX010000012.1:37081759-37093990 GCA_030068255.1 Clarias angolensis
TACTGTTTACTATAACACTGTGACCACGTGTGTGCGTGTAAAACATATTTTATTTTGTGTCTGTATGCGTGTGTGTAAAGCAAAAGCAAGTCTCATTAGAGAGGTTAAAGATCCATATTCTCTCTCTGCTCAAGGCTTAGCCTGCTCTTTGTGTCTGTGTGCGCGTGCGTCATTGGACACCGTGCCACACACACACACAGACCCCTTCTACTTTCGCCTTCACAGACACTCACACTGTTTCTCTCTGCTCTACACAGAAACACTGCTCTGTCGCGATTCTTTCCAAAGGTAAAGTGCAGGTAAATTTGTTTTATTTTTCCGATAAAACAGTGTTTTCGTTGTGTTCACGCGTGTGTGTGTGAAAAGAGTGGAGGAAGGGCTGTGTAAGACGAGAAGTGGGGGGCGGGGGGGTCTCCTTACTTTAGCTTCACACACACACAGCGACTGCGCGCACAAACGGAAACACTTATCTGTCTGGATTTTTTTTTTAAGGTAAAGTTCAGGTTAATTTGTTTTATTTTTACTTAATATTTTGTGTTAATTATTTTTTTGGGCTGTGGAACGAATAATTTGAGTTTCCATTATTTCCTATGGGAAAATTTAATTTGGTTAACGAGTGTTTTGGAATATGAGCCCGCTTCCGGAACGAATTATACTCGTAATCCAAGGTTCCACTGTATTCACTTTTTTTATCATGTGTAAAAGTTCAGATGGACTCTAGTGTGCCTGTGCTTTTTGTCCTTTTCTCAGTATTTGTATTCGCCAAGGTTGAAATGATGAGCCAACTTTGAAGATTTTCCTCCTAATGTGACTTCATAGAAGAAGAGCCGCTCCCCTTGACTCGCTGTTCTCTGCAAGGCTGTGGCTCCTCAATAGCACACACATACACTTATGGGGGACAACTGAGACCGGTGTTAACTTGTTAAAGAAATGGTGAAATATAGGACCTTTAAGCTAAGGATTTAAAAAAATGAAACGACACGCTAATTATTGGCTTCGTTCTCAAGTTAGATTATTAAAGCGAGCTAACATATCCTTCCATACGTCTTTATACTGCCTTAACAAATTGACTGAGAGGTTGCCTGTGACAAGGTAAACTTAAGATAAGTTTTTCTTGCCACTTTTTCCAAAAACTAGCTGTACATACTGTAGAAATGAGAGTTTTGACCGGGGAACTTAAAAAATGCCGGACCATAGGATTAGTCCAAGGGATCACTAGAAACACTCATTTCTGTTAGTTCAATACCTCATACCACTTTTGCACAGAATTGAGCAAACCTTGCCTCCATGCTCGTTCACATTCACCAGACTCTGTGGCTCTGTGTATTACACATACATTGAAAATGAACAATCACTTGTTGCTACATCGCTCTCTAGTGGGAATCTAGGGTTCGAAGTTGAACCGAGACAGACACAGGAATCAGTGTTACAGCGCAGAAAATGTCAGCTGTAGTTATTTAAGTCACAGTCCAGTGTGTGTGTGTGTGTGGGTGGGATGGAGATGGAGATGCGATAGAAGAAGCCATGATGTTTGTGTATTTTTTCAGGAACCTGAGCTTGTGTTCTAAGCACCGTCACTGTCAATTCAGACCATAAGCCTAAGCTTTCAGCACTTCAGACACCCTGGTCTACAATAATACGCACCCTGCTGTCTGTCCTGTCTGTTATGTTTACTGTCACTACAAGGCAAATGATCATAGTGTTGAAGTTGGTATTCAAGTCATGTTCAACAAGTCTTGCTTGTCAGAGTGTGTGTGGAAAATACAGGAGAATACAGGAGGTGTTTGATTGTACTGGATTGTGTCATGTTGTTTGTCGTGTTGTCTCTCTTGCTTGCATATTTGCACATGTATTTTTATGTTGTCTTCTTGTCTTGTTTGTAAGGTACTTAGTTTTGTCATGAATTTATACTGTTAATTTGTTTTGTCTAAGCGAGTCAGCTAATTAGGTGTCTTAGTTAGCTTGTTGTTTATTGATGTTAACTTTATGTTTTTTTTTTTTGTAGTTTTATTGTAAATTTATGTCTTAGTTGGCTGGTTAGCTTGTTAATTTATGTTATGTTGTTTTTTTGTAAGATACTTAGTTTTTTTGTAAATTCATAGTGTTAATACATTTTATCTCAGCTAGTCAGCTAATTAAGTGTCTTAGTTAGCTATTAGTTCTTGTTCATTATGTTGTAAATTTATGTTGTATGTATGTCGCACCTTGGTCCCTATTTCGTGTCTGTATATGGTTAAATTGACATTAAAAGCCTACTTGACTTGATATTGTACCTCTTATAAAGAGTGAATCTGAGATCTATTGAGGACAAGGGATGGGCAATATAACAAACGATACCTGACACGTCACAATACCCGACACCCAATCGGTTGCTTATAATAAGTGCATCTTACTGTTGTGTGTTGTAGCAATTTATTGTAATGCCATTATTATACCATCATATTGCCCAGCAGTAACTGAGGAAGTGACTGACCCAGGAGGCAAGATTGTTGATAACGGATCCCTTACAATGTCGATATATCACGTCTACAAAAATAGTGGCCCTCAAAGAAAATGGTAGGTTGGGAATGTGTTGAAGCCAAGCTTGTCTTCAAATTGATGCAAAAATATTCCTATTTAATTCCATCCACCATCTGGACATGACAAGCAAGTTGTTGAGATATTTTTTCAACTTGGAAATCAATTACAGGCGACAATATTTGGTTTAATGGTGGCATAGAGATATATTTGGTACACTCGGAGATACAGGGCTTATCATTGCACTCGGCTGTTTCATTCACATCGCCAGGCTTTGTGCCATTTCCTGTTTATGATGGGTTGCTAAATTTGCAGAATGACAATCTAGTATTTATAGACAAGAAACTGAGATATGAGGGCGGGATATGGGCTGCATTATAAATGTGTGTATTTCTGCTGTTTCCTGCTGCTTTAATGCAACGTCTAATTAAGCGGCTACACCACTGCCTTTTTCTGTCAACCACAACAAAAACATGCACAATTTTCCATGAATGTGTGTGTTTTTTTTATGTCTTGGTTTAATCAGTGGGTCTAATTCATAGCACAGCTGGCATAATTCCTGCCAAGATGGAGGTGGTTTAGTCTATGTGCTTTCGTAAACCCCTTTCGCGAAGGTTAATGCATCTACACGCCTACACTAGTACTGTCTAAACAAAGACAAAGAGGTGGCTGTGAGCAAGGATACAGTATCTCACTTATCTCAATGTATGCTCTTTGTTTGTTTTTCCAGGCCTGTCTGTCATCGTAGCGATGATTGCGACTGGGGGTGTAATCACGGGCCTTGCAGCCCTGAAGAGGCAGGACTCCGCCCGTTCCCAGCATCATCTACCCAGCCAGTCACCTGTCCCACCTCCTGAGAAGAAACGTCTGAAAAGAAAACCTCGCACGGATATCGTTGTGGTGCGCGGAAAAATCCGCCTGTATTCTGCCTCTGGTTTCTTTCTAGTCCTTGGAGTCTTGATTTTGATGGTCGGTATTGCCATGGCTGTTCTGGGGTACTGGCCTCACAAGGACCACCATACATCACCTGAGAGCAATCACTCGGGGAATGACACGCAAGCGGAAGCCATGCAGGAGCAAACAGGAAAGGTGGCGCAGTTCTTTGAGCAGCACTTGCACTCAGAGAAAATGAAGATGCTCGGACCGTTTACAATGGGCATTGGGATATTCATCTTCATCTGTGCAAATGCTATTTTACACGAGAACAGGGACCGAGAAACAAAGGTCATCCACATGAGGGACATGTACTCAACAGTCATAGACATTCACACCTTAAGATTGCAAGAGCAGAAGTGTATGAACGGGGCATACACAGGTCCCTATTCTGATCATGAGATTCGCTCATTTGGTCAGGACAGTCAGTACACCTCGCGGCTAGCGGCTAACACACTCCTGACATTCTCTGGAATGGGCGGTGATGTACGGCTGTCCCGCCGCACAAGTTCAGCTGAAGATGAGGAAGGACTAATGAGCGAAGGAGGCATGAGCTTGTTGTCGCCTGGATACAGGGAACGTTCCAGATCGATATTCGGGTTTCAACCAGAAGGCTTACGTCACTGGGAAGACAAGCGTAAAGATCTGAAGAAGTGCCAGACGCGCTCCATTGTATCATCCTCCATTAGCGCCTTCACACTTCCTGTCATCAAACTGAACAATTGCGTGATTGACGAGCCTGATATTGACAACATAACTGAGGACTCTGAGCAGCTTCGAGACAGATCCATACCTTCGTCCATGGAATCCTTAACTGTACCTATTCCAGATATATCAAAAGCCTTCAAGCCTCCCAGTACAGCGTTGCTCCGCAGTAACTCTGCTACAGAATGTCCCAAAAATTCATCTCCATTTGCTTCACCATCCTCTCTTTCCCCTGGATACAACAGTGGCCGATTCCTTTCTCCCGGAGCAGCCCGGAAAGACTTTGGCTCTAATAACTCTATCCATATGCTCTCGGCTCACTCCAAGTCGTTAGACCTGGAACGAGGTCCCACCATGCTGACTGTACAACCAGAACAGCGCAAGCACCCCAGCTGGCCGAGGCTAGATCGCAGCAACAGCAAAGGATACACCAAACTGGAGAATAAAGAAGACCCGATGGACAGGCTTCTGGTGCCCCCAGTAGCTATTAAGCGGGATTACACCAAAAAAGAGAAACTGCTCATGATCTCACGGTCGCACAATAATTTGAGTTTTGAGCATGATGAGTTTATGAGCAGCACTCTAAAAAGAGGGACGTCAGAAACCAGGTTCTAAAGGACATATCGTGCACACATGCTCATCCCTCTGCAATATATAAAAACTTTTTGTTGTTTCGCCATTTTTTAAGTGGTTGTAAATTTCAGAAACACAAGTCCCATGGACTGCTAGCTCAGGTGGATATTCTGATAGACAGAGCATTTCTAAAAAAAAAAAAAAAAGCGTGAGGATTTGTTACCGCGGAAACAAAAAAAAAAACTCACATGTGAACCGCTGTAAATAGACTGTGATGATAATTCATGTGTCATTTGTTCAATTTGTTCAATTAATTTCAGTACATTTCTGTATTTGATAACCGTTGATACAGGACCTATTGTTAGTTGTGTGTAGCGAGTGTGTGCGTTGTTGTATCAGAGATGGGTGATTATTTTGCTATAAGGTTTTAAATAATTTATTGTGTGAAAAACCAACAAATGGCTATTTTTGAACAAGAGTCTTCAATGTATTATTTATCTGTTTCTCAGAATAAAAGTCAACTTTTCACACAACACTGTGTTTTATGAGTTTTACAGTCGACGATAATGTAAAAGTGTGTCAATTTTTTCTGAAAAATGAATGCAGCTTCTTTAATAGCTTAAACAGTCTCAGATTGCTCGTTAGTTGAAAGATTACAATTTTGTTCTTACTTCCTGTTAATCAGACCACGACATTGATAAATTGGATGGGTTGGATTCTGATTGGTCTAAAGGTGTTGAATAATTAAGCAACATCACACTCAAAGTCATGCTGTTGTACTGTTGTAGCACGGCGTAGGCATGAGGGTGCAGCCTGGGGAATGTAGATATTGCAGCCATGCAGATATTTTCTCGAGTATGACATTTCTTTAATACAACAGTTCCACAAACAACATTTATTATCAACAGTTAGTTAGTTTGTTTATTTAACCAGTTATTTTGCTTCGCCAACACATATCCTTCCTTAACTGCGATTGGTGGAGCTGGCAACTGACAATTAACAACCGAAGGTACATTAAACTTTAAATGTTTAACAACTACGTTATCTTGTACGTATTTTTATGTTCTATGGAGGCTGTTATTACAGCATAACTAAAATATTAATAACCAGATATGTGATGTATAAGTGAAAGCTCTGAGACAGCTACAATGTTTGTTCTTGATTTGCCTTAGTTTCTGAGGTACTAAGGAATGTTTATTGGACAACTAGTCTCACCACGAAAGTGAAAACCATGTTCAGTCAGCATCGTTTATACATTTGAAGTTGTTTATTAAATCATTCCCTTATACTGTAAGTGAGTAAAGCCTAACATACTGTAATCCTCCCTCCTCCCTCTTACTGTCTCTCAACTGTGTTCTATGACACAGCTGAGAAAACTTTCTGCCTCTTGGCAAGAAAGTGAACAGCTTTTCCGTGTTTATCATCCTCGCCAGCTCTGGGAGGACCAACATGATCGTTGCCAAATCCTGCTCACAACTAGAAAGACTGTCAGCGTTGTACAGGCGGAGGGCAAATAATTGAAATAAGCCACTCAATAAGTGAAATGAACGGCGAATAAGGCAAAACAGTCTCTCCTTGGTGTTTACAAAATAGCAATGAGCCTGAGTCTCCAAAAAAATTTTAATCAACAACTATCTTAAATTCCTATTAGAGAGAATTATACGTGTGCTGAATGAATATAAAAGGATGCTGCAAGGTTTAAATAACTCCCCGGTGTCTTTCTTAAGGCTCCAAATTAAAGTTCTGTAATGAGAGGTTAATTGCATTTTAAAGAACTCAACTTGCTCTGCAAATTAGTGTTCATCACTCTAGTACTGATATTATAATGGTATCACTGGCACTCCAAAGGAAGATTTGGGGCTTTAGTTGCTGTAATATAACAGACTCTTCAGACAACAAGGTTTATCCTCAGCTACTGCACAGAATAATAATCATAATTGATTTTCTAATGTAAAGTATTGTTATTACTTTTTACCATTTTGCCATGTTACTACCACAAACATTAATGTATTTTATTGGGATTGTATATAATGGACCAACACAAACTGGCACATACTTGCAAAGTGAAAGGAAAATTATAAATGGCTTTTGAAAATGTTTTCCTTTTTTTTTTTTTTTTCAAATAAATATCTTAAAAGTGTAGCATGCATTTGTGTTCAGCCCCCCTGAGTCAATACTTTGTAGAACCATGTCTTACTGCAATTACAGCTGCAAGTCTTTTGTGGTGTGTCTCTACCAGCTTCGCACTTTCACAACTAAAGAGTGAAAATTTTGCCCATTCTTCTTTGCAAAATAACTGAATCTCAGTCAGATTGGATGGAGAGCATCTGTGAACAGTTATTTTTAAGTCTTGCCACAGATTCTCATTTGAATTTATGTCTTTACTTTGACTGAGCCATTCTAACAGTCTTAAGTCTTTTTATAGATTCTAACAGGTTTTCATGTAAGATTGCCCTTTGTTTGGCTCCACCAAATACATAATGCTGCCACCAATAGGCTACTACACATCCAGTAATGTTTTGCATTAAGGTCAAAAAGTGCACTTTTGGTCTTATCTGACAAGAGCACTTTCTTCCAAATGTGTCCCCCACATGTCTTGTCACAAACTGCAAACAGGACTTCTTATGGATTTCTTTCAACAATGGCTCTCTTCTTGCCCCTCTTCAATAAAGGCCAGATTTGTGGAATGTACGACAAGTAGTTGTCCTGTGGACAGATTCTTCCACCTGAGCTGTGGATCTCTGCAGCAACTCCAGAGTTACCATGGGGCTCTTGGCTGCTTCTCTGATTAATGCTTAATGTCAGTTTAGGTGGACAACCATGTCTTGGTAGGTTTGCAATTGTGCCGTTTAGATGATGGATGCTCTGTGAGATGTTCAAAGCTTGGGATTTTTTACAAATAAAATAACCCTGCATTAAATTTCTCCACTACAGCTGTATTCATACTGAAATTAAATTATACACAGGTGGACACACTATTGACTAATTGGGTGACTTCTGAAGCCAATTGGTTTCACTGGATTTTAGTTAGGGGTATCAGAGTAAAGGGGGCTGCATACAAATGCACGCCACACTTTTCAGATTTTTTATTTGTAAAACAATTTAAACAAAAAACATTTATAATTTTCCTACCAATTCACAATGATGTGCCACTTTGTGTTGGTCTGTCACATAAAATCCCAATAAAATACATTTACATTTGTTGTTGTAATTTGAAGAAATGTGGAAAAGTTTAAGACTTTCAGTCCAGTCCTTTTACCTGAGGAGTTTCAAAGGAATGTTTAAAGTGATCTATGAATCATTTAAGCATAAAAAGCATCTAACATAAGGGATGAACCAGTGAGAAACAGGTGCAGATGATGAACAGATGATCAGGCCAGTGATTAGTATACTGGTGATGCTGAATGTTGAGTGGTTGGAACAGACGAGAGGGGAAATGAGGTCGCTGCTGAGGTTTTAAATTGTATCTTTAGGCACTTTGCAGCCTGTTACAGTAAAACATTTCATTTTATTTAATCTACATCCATTTAATTTCATTTTATATGAAGACATGAGGTGGGTCAAGACTTTTGCACAGTCTTGTATATCTAATCTTTTTTCTTAATCCTCACTCAATATACAAAGTCAATATTTATGATCAATAAAAGACCATAAAACAGCAAAGTCTAACAATTACTAGGGTAAGTTAGGACAGTGTTGTGATTTCTCTATGTATACACGATTGTTTCACATCCTACGTTATCAGTCACACAGGGTTTAAAAAGTTAATAAGATTCCATCCCCTACAGTGAAATGTGCCTGCTTGTATGCATCACGATTCATAATTAGAACAGTAACAACCTATAAATATATACAAGCCTGTGCATCTGGAGAGAATTTATTCCCTGTGTGCTTGGAAAATTCTCGATTGTCTTTGATATAGAGTTTTGTTTTTTTGTGCAATTTAGCAATTATTTTTCCCGGTATTTTTCTAAACAGCTTCACAACCTGTCCATGTTCTTGTCCATGTTCTTGTCCATGTTCTTGTCCAAGATCCTGGAGACACCCCTTACCCCTGTCCTGATTCAAGCTCTGAAGAAATTCATAGTAATGTTTCATTTCATGTAAACACATGATTTTCATATGCAGGTTCTAAGAAAGGTGCCTTGAAGCCCTTGTTTTAATGTTTCCCCTAACCATGAAAGGTTCTATGTAGAACCAAAAAAATAGGGTTCCATGTCAGACATTTTAAGAAATAATAATTCTATAGAATTTCTTTTCAATAGAAAGTCTTTACTTCATTAAGAGACTTACAGAGTAAGAAACTGACCATGTTCTCAAGTCCTGCTTTAACATGTAAGGAATAAAACACTATTTCTGGTACGTAGAAACATAGTTACAGTACAGTTTCCACCCTGAAGCTGATTTTTTGTCTATTACTGCAGGTCAGTAAGTGGTTTATTCTTTTTATCTTCATTCCTACTTGTATTCATGATGCATTAGTATTTAATAAACAGATATGATGCGACAGATATAAAACATTCTTGCTTCCATACAGTCACACATGGTCAGGGTAGACCCTCACACTCAATTTTAAATAATAATAATTATTATAATAACATACAATTATGTTTTTACTTTGGCTTATCTTTATACAGTTGCTCATTTTTGAACTTGATATACAGGGAATCTTCTTCTGTATGTTTTTTATCCTCCACGATTCATTCCCTTTATGGTTTTATTTCACCGTCGTTCATCCACCACTGGTGCACCGCAAGCGAGCACAACCATGGCAACAGCAGGACTCCTGCCACTCACCTACCTGACGTCAAAGACAGTGCTCTGTAGGACGCCAGCTCTAAAGGACATCATTAGAGACACCAGGCAGGAACAAGTCCAGAACAAAGCCTTATGTGTGTGAGCAAGGATTCTACTTAAATCCTACTTTTAACCACTGCTTCTATCCTTAATGTCATTTTTATAAAGAAAATACTGAGTGGCTTTAATTACATCTCTTCCTGTCCATGACAGACATAATATAATCGCACCATTTACACAACACAAACATCACACCAGCTTAGGATAACAAGTCTCCGGTGTGATGTGGAGATCATCTTTATTATTTTGTACAGCATTAGAGCCAGAGTCTTGCTGCTATTGATCTTCTTAAATTTTTTTAACCTTTGCTGCCTTCGACCTCTCTGGTTGTATCCAGCCATGGAACACAGGGGTTTGTGGTATATAAGCATTTTGGAAATATTCTGTTAAAACAATGTTCCGAAATGCAAGTTCTTTATTTTTATTTCTTTGCATAAAATTGTCATTAAATGTGTTTGTTTACATTTTTTTGTATCGATTTGCCCTTTTAAAAATTGTCCTGTTGGGTTGAATGTATCTCAATCTCAGTTTTAATTTGTTAAAAACAAAGCTTTAAGTATCTATGTTCTTAGTCAAGTGTGTCAAGCCAAGTCAAGCCAAGGGGTAGCTCAGTGGTTAAGGACTATGGTTCGGAAGATCCCAGGTTCAAACCCCATAACCACCAAGTTGCCATTGTTGGGCCCTTGAGCAAGGCCCTTAACCCTCAACTGCTCAGATGTATAATGAGATAAAAAATGTAAGTCGCTCTGGATAAGAGCGTCTGCCAAATGCCTAAATGTCTTTTGATAAAGCACAATCAGAAGTTAATTTTAGATTGCATTGATGGTGCATTGACATTTAACCATGCCGACATCACCCCACAAGAGAAACATGATTATACTACCATTTAAAGTGGATGAATCGGGGTTTGCATTAGCGCATCCCCTTGTATCCAAATTTACCCAAAATCAGGTGCAAAACAGAGGACACTAGCACTTTTTTTTTCAATTGTATTTTTATGTAATTCTAGTGGATACGCTCCGGTTTAGAAATGAGAAAATCTTAGCAGGCGAAATATTTTTTTTTATCTAGCCAATGAATCTATAATTTCTTAAAGTATGTTTAACCAAATATAGAATTTTACGTTTCTTTCTGGTCAATTGTTACTAAAATTACAAGCGAAATAGTCTTCTTCTGTTTGCAGAGAATTTTGCTTCTTTCAAAATGTAAATTCCTTAAAATCTAGCAATATTATCTGTCCAAATTTTTCACTTGCAATTTACAGTAAGTAATGTTTAATTTAAAAATAAGCTTAATCATCTTATATTTGGTTTTGTTCTAGCCTTATTTTTTAGATATTATAGAAAGTTTTGACGATATTCAAGAATTTTACTTGCTAGGATGCTACTGTAACATTTTTTGCAGGAAATGTGCATGAAGAAAAGAAAATGCTACAATGATCCCTGATGTTATACGATACGATGTTAACGAGCCCTCATTAACTCGTTAAAACTAGCATGCAGTAAAAATATGACCTGGAAAAGCTTTCTAAAGACGTGTTTGAACAAATGCCAGGATTCAGGGGTCTGACTGGGTGGGTGGTGTGAGGTTTGGTAATTATGATAATTTTTGTTCATTTGTTTCGTAAAAGCATGCTAATGGTGTTTGTGTGTGAATGAGTGATTAGGTTGTTTTTGCAGCCAAAGCCACTACACCGGCCGTACGAAAAGTGAGGTCATGATTAATGACCCATTTAGCACTCCAGGTTCTTACCAAAATAATCTAAAATTCTGTATATATATATATATATATCTTTAAAATAACAGGAATTTCATAGCAATATGGATGTTTCACTTTTCAAAATTGGATTTTCTACAAGGTTTACACTGATTCTTGTTGAGCAAAAAATTAGCAAATGCACAAGATGGGTTTAGCTAGCATCCATGCTAATGGCACAGCATATATTTTGGTGAACACTTTACTTTTCATAGTTATGTAATTAAGGTTGGACTTTTAATGTGTCTTTCTTCTTCTCAGGATCTTCAGGATGTTAAATATGTGACCAAAGTTACAAATATTTCATAGAGGTGACTGTAGAGTAGATAAAGTAAGAGAACTCACTGGGGGCGAACCTTTCATCACCTTATGCTACATCACCTAATAAAAATGTCATTGTGCAATATGTTGGTCAGAGCCCAAATCCAAGGCCCTTAACCTGAGCTTACTAATGGCTGACCCTATGCTCTGACCCCGGCCTAATAACAAAGCTGGGATATGCGAGGAATAAAGAATTTCATTGTGCAGTAATGTATAACGTACATTCTGAACTGAACTTAAACATGACAGATAAAGGACTGGACTATCAGGTAGTGGTAAATACTATTGTATAATTGTCTATTTTAGGTCTGAAAGGTTTATCAGGCCAACCTAAGAAAACTCTGAAATTGGTGATCTAGGACACTTCTAAGTGCCTGAAAACCGGTGTGTATCAAAAAAAATGTTCCATACCTAACATTCTGTCGAGTGATAATAAGAGTGGGTTAGTGTTACCAGTAATGATGGGTTGATTATCGATTATAGTCAATGATCAGTTGAGTTCATGTGCATTTCAAGCTATTATGAATTATGAAAAATGGCAATCGATTTTAATAGATTTTCTAAAACATG
>JAQKPX010000012.1:37166079-37176223 GCA_030068255.1 Clarias angolensis
TATCGCCACCCACAGAGGTAACAAAGGCCACACACACACACACACACACACACACACACACACACACACACACACACAGAGAGAGTGATGTTTAGTAGAGTGTAACTAAACGTCTCCGTGACTGATGTGGACACAACGGCAGCACGCTCCACACATACATTATTCAACACACACACTCTTACAGACACACGTGTCTCTCTCTCTCTGTGTGTGTGTGTGTGTGTGTGTGTGTGTGTGAGAGAGAGACTTTTCCCCCCTCACTGAACAGCAGTGGAAAAATGGCAGCAGGGTCGCCCGAGTGCAGACGTCCACTTCTCTCTGAAGCGACCCGGCGTCCTGCGCTCTGATTGGTCAGGAGGTGCTGAGTAGTTTCCTGTCTTTAAGAGCTGCAGATCACACAGCGTTCACTTAATGAACATGCTCTCTCTCGGTGTGTGTGTGTGTGTGTGTGTACAGATGTCCAGATGTTGTTTACGTGGATTCCATCTGGACACTGGAGAAAACCTAACGACGTCCAAATATGACATCACCACACAGACACACCCAGAACCGGACCTCCACCCCTCATCTGGACCATACACACACACACACACACACACCAAATGTACTACACCACTAATTCACTCAATATGTGGACTACATAAAACATTTTATGGAAACAAACAAACAAACAAAATTTTAAAAAATTATTTATCTAAATTGTGGGCTTTATATATTTTTTCCAGCTTCCAGCAATATATATATATATATATATATATATAAATTAGACATTAAAAAAGTAAATATTAATAAAAATGTAAGTTAAATTACTTTTTTTTTTTTTTAAGATAAAAGAAAATAGATGTTTTTGTTGATTAAAAAACAATAAATAAAAAAATTTGTCTGCTTAAAAAAGAGAATGTTAAACAAATAAAACAAAAAAGAATCAATAAAAATTATTAAAAAAAGAAAAGCATTCATGTTGAACAGTTCTTTAAATATATGTATTTAAATTAAAAATAAAAACTACACAGTTTGTCAAAAGGACAAAGAATTTAAAGTATGTATTAACTTTTTTTTTTTTTTACTATTAAAGCATAAGTAAATAAATAAATGATTTTTTTTTTTTTTAAGTAGAAAATTGTGGCCTCTAATTTTTCTCCCCTGAAAGCATTTCTGCACTTCTTGACGTCCAGCACGATTTACGGCTTTGGTCACAAACCTCCAGCAATATGTTCCTTATTTAGTAACACATTCATCTGCTTATCTTATTTATATTTAAATGTTTAACGATTTAATACATTTTCAGAAATTAATTATTTAAATGTCTCACTTCATACATTTTTTTTTAATTTATACACAACATTAAAAATCTATTAAAATTTTTTTTTCAAAATCGAAGCACAATTATTTAAAAATATTTACTTGTAATAAAATGTTTTATGACTCAGAAACTGTAGTTTGTCAAAAGGATAAACAAATCAATTTAAATCAAGTTTACCAATCTGAAAAAAAAAAAAATTAAATTAAGACATAAATAAGGAAATAAATTAAAATATATACTTTTCTCAAAATGTTGAGAATTCGTTTCTAAATTATGGGTTAAAAAAAAAAAAAGACAAAAAAATTTTTGCACTTCTTGATGTCTAGCACGACTTCTAGCCTTGTTCACAAACTTCCAGACAGCTTCTCTTATTTATTTATATTTATATTAAATAACAATCAATATAAAATACGTTAAAAAAAAGCTTCAATTTTGCTTCAAATTTATAGACATTTATTTAAGTTTAAATGTTATATGACTCATAATAGAAACTATATATTATATAGTATGTTATAAAGATCAAGAAATCAATTAAAATTTCAGATTGAAAGTTTGTAAGTTTAACAACCTGAAAAAAATTATGTGATTAAAATGAAATGTAAAAAAAAAAAATAATAATAAATAAGTAAATGAATAAGGGCATCTAGTTGTAGATTAAATTTTGTACAAGTGTATATTGTGACATCACACATCACGAAACACATGTCATCACTGCACATCCAGTTCTTTCACATACCGTTCCTTCTACCTGCGAGAAATCACTACACGTGCAAAATCTAAACGCTACAGGAAGGATCGGCGCCAGAAGCCCCCAGGGGGCGTGGCTTAAAGGAGCACCTCGTTACCATGACATTTTTACAAACACTTTCCAACAGGAGCCTGTGGTAAAGAGATGTGAGCCCGGGTTCGTTTATCAGACTTGGTGACGTCGTGTAGCCCGAAATCCACGGTGTCTCTCTCTCACTCACACACACACACACACACACACACACACACACATATATATATATATGTTTGTGACATCACGCAGTGACACAGATACAGGCATCACACTCCGCTAATGACACACTGACGTCTACACTGAACTATAATTAGTCACGTTTAACACATTTTTCACACTTAAAATTAATTGCGGAAATGTAGCATTTTGTCAGCAAAATGTAAATAATGAGGAAGTGATAAAACAGTCAGACGTCAGCCTGAACCCTGGACATCTTTTTATTCAGGTTTAATTCTTTTCAAAACATAATAGGGCTTGAAAGTCTGCTTTTGTTCACTAGATCAACTTGTTTTGTTTAAGACTCTGTTTTCAACTGCTAGATCGTGTTTCATTTGCAAAGTGGGCGTTCTATGGCTAAGTCTGCTCTCGTTCGCAAATTGAACATCATGCGGCTAGGTCCGCTTTCGTTTGCAAAGTCGTCGTTCTGCTTTCATTCGCAAATTGAACGTTATTCAGCTAGTTCTGCTTTTGTTTGCAAAGTCAAATGTTCAATGACCACTTTCGTTCGTAAATTGAATGTTGGTCTGTTTTCATTCGCAAGAAGTGAGCATTACATGGCAAAGTCCACTTTTTCGTTTTCAAACTGAACGTTCTTTGGCTAGGACCACCTCCATTTGCCAGATCAGTCTTCTACGGCTTACACGTCGCCAGGACAACTTATTTTTGCGTAAAACTCAGTTTTCCTTCACCAGGTGAACGTCTGCTGTCCAATAATCAGTTATCATTGCCTGCCGGTAAGTTTTCATTCACTAATTCCTCAACTTCCGATCATTACGTCAGCTTTGTGTTTGGCTAGTTGAGCTTTCAACCACTAATTCGGCTCTTACTAGCTTCTGCTAGTTGCCGACTCCTCGTTGACATTTCTAAGGATTCAGAGAGTGTGTAGAACAGTAACGGAGCGAGAGCTGTGGCACCACTTTGCCCCTCTCCTCTTTTGTTCTGCCTCAGTGGACAAAACATCCCAAAAGGTAAGTAACCCAGAGGTTTGGAAGCCCCCCACCGTGACCTTTTAAATCCTCCTACTGCGCCGGCGTCAAGAGTTTTATTGCTACACAGGTGCGCACACGGCACAGCAACCGGTCTCCGGGGTCTCGCGCAGCTGGGGCTTAACTCCACACACACACACACACACACACACACAGAACATCCAGGCTCGCTCCAGATTTCCATTCCTTCTTTACAGATGACCAAAAAAAAAAAAAAAAAGGGGGAAGGTCCACTAGGATTTTTTGTTCTGTGATAAAGAAAAATGACTGCAAAGCTGGACAACTTGTAAGAACGTGAACGATCAACTGGTGAAATATGAAATGCCTTTAGAAAAGGGTGTAGCGCAGAAATATCAGAATGGAGACATAATCAGGGACACGGCGAGGACGAAGGAACGCCGCTAACCTGAACAGCGTATCCCTAAACCGCAAAAACAAAACCTTTCTATGTTGATAAAACTTATCTGCGTCGTTACAGTTTCATTCAGAGGATACAGGAAGGACACGAACTCGCGGCTTGGCGTTAAGAATGCGACGTTTGGAAAACATTTTGCTCCAGAGTGACTTGTGAAGAAGAAGTGCTGATTTATTTAAAAAGAAAAATGTAGATTTGGTTGTTAACTGAAACCTGAAGTGAAACCCAAGTCATTGTAGTGTGATTAAAATCCAGGGTTTTGGGAATAGACAGGATATCTGGTTTGCATAGTGAAATAAGTAGGTAGGTAATTGTAGCATGAAATTATTCTCAAAAATAATCATATCCAGACACCAAGAGATCTTGGTCTTGTATGATCATCCACCATGACCAATCACAACGAGCCTCGTTTCTCCAGAAACAAACACAAACTCCGGTTCAGACTTGGTGAAACCAACAGCAAACTTTGTTCTCAGGATTAAATATCCACGCAGGTACCAAGTGATAAGGCACAGCAGACCTTTCCTTAACGCTTACACGCTCTAGGAAGATCTGAACAGTTGTTTGTAATCATTTTTTTCCCAGAGACTCGACAGAAACTTGGGCCTTAAAAGCCATGAACTTTTACCTTTGACTTCAGTCAACACTGGGGGGTGGGGGTGTGTTGCTGGGATAGGGGGGATGGGGTTTCAGAGTCAGGGGTGGCAGGGGGGTGGTAGGAAGGAAGTCTGACATATTGACAGACCAGACATTCCCACCAGCAACAGCTTCCCCTCTTGCTCTCTCTCTCTCGGACTTCCTTATATCTTTCCACTCTATCTTGCTTTCTGGCAACGATTCTTTCCACCCATCTCCGTTTCTCCTTCTGTTGTAGAAACATCCAGGATTCACCAGCATGACAACAAGACAATAAACCACCCATTCCATGAATGACTCAAACGAGTCCATTACCTTATTACCTCAAACAAGTCCAATTAATCGAGTGACCCCCCCACCTTTCAGGCCAACTCGAAATAAATAAATAAGGAATCGGGGCTGACGAGCCATCGTACTGGGGACGTCTCAGTACTGTCAATCATCTCCTGAGGAAAACGTTCTCCACTGTGCAAAGTCGTTAATGTCCCTTCTTGGGGGTGACGACGTGTCCAGAACAAGATCATGAAAGAGCGGGTCACCACGGAGAGCCAACCCGTCCTCGAATGAGAAGTATCCTGATTTAACCTAGATTCGACAATTTTCGGTTAAACCGTGTTCGAGGGGGTTTAAACTTCATGGACAAGCTTGTTGCAAGAGAGCGCTAGCGTGAAAGCATTCTCTGTATTTTAGGAAAAAGTGGTACCAATGCTCTGGCGTCGCCCAACACCCAGGATTGAGGCTCGGACAACAACCGAGTCTGCGCACAGTGAGCTCCTGTAAGTTATGCGAAGCATCTGCGGCTTGACTTTATGGTATTTTTATCCTTGTTTGCTTTAGAGAGATATGTTTTCTGTTTTTGTTTTTTTTAATGGCTATTTATACTTGCCTTGGGAAGCAGTTTTGTGTTATTTCAAGGCCTGACCACTTTTTAAAAGTCGCATCCAAGAAAAACAAAGCCTCTGCTTGGTATTTCTGCGGTCTTGTACTTAGTTCTGGAGGCTGGTGCCGGTCGGGTCAGAGGAAGAGATGTCTTCACTGAGAAAATGAACAGACCTTCTGTTTGTATTAATAAAAGTATTAATCGTGAATATTAGAGAGATTTTTGGATAGCAGCGAAATAGGCGAGTTAAAAAAACAACGGAGTGTTCTAAAAGCGGAGAAATCCGTTATAGCGTCTTTAGAAGAGAAATGAGAGCAACCATCAGTATGCGTCGGCGCTGACGCCCTCTTCACACCGAGTCAGTGAGATCGAAAGAGAAAGAGAGACAGAAACCATCTGAGGACATGACGGGGCACGGTCGCAGACTGGAGGAGGAGATGACATTTCCTGAGACTCGAGCGATGCTGGAACGCAAAATATGCCGTCCTCCATGTGAGAGTCTCTTCTGTTTCCAGTTTAGACCATTAATCAGGGCACAACTCCGTAACTTCAGGGTCTTTCAGATTTCACTCTAAACAGCATCACTTAGCCCATTCACGTTATTCTTAACTCACTCGTCGATAGAATAAACTACAGCCGGGCGACGCTACGAGGTGATCACATGACGAGGCGCAAAGACATTTCTGTGATGTGTGACGGTTTGATTAATTAAAGAAAACCGAGTCCTGAAACTATTAAAATCGTTAAATAAAACAAACTGAGTCGTCAGATTAACAGAAAACTAAATTGTTAAATAAGAAACATAAACCTAGAAATTTCGTGGGGGAAAAAAAAATAGTAATGAAAGAAAAATGCATAAAGCAAGCCCTTAATTTTAAAATGTAAACAGTGAAGTCATTAAATTAAAGTAGAAACTGGATCATTAAATGAAAACTGTTAAACTAATCAACTAATTTCAATACATAACCAGAAGGCCTTAAATTAGAAAAATGCAAACTTTAAAGTCATTAAATTAATGTAGAAAACAAACCTGTTAAATAAAAAAACTAAACTGAGTCGTTAGATGAAAACATGTAAAGTGAGTTACCAAATTAATACAAAAAAACAAAATTGTTAAATGAAAAGTGCAAACCAATATATAAAATTAAGTTCCAGAAACCGATGAAAGAAAAAAACAAAGCGAATTAGCTAAAAGCTAATAAACCATCTTGATAGATTTAAAAAATGTGAACCAAGTCGAAAAAAAAACTTAAACTAAGTAGTTAAAAAAAAAAAAACTGAGTAATCAGATAAAAAACTAAAAGAAAAAACCTTAAATCATAACGTAAAGAATAGATGAAAAAACATAAACCAAGTCATTAGATATAAACCTTAAACTGAGTCCTTCGATAAAAAAAAAATAATAAAAGTTTAGTCATTGGATTAAAAAAAAAAGTAAAACAAGCTGTCAGCTAAAAAAACAGCAAACTAATGTAAGATCAAAAGATGTAAACTGACCTGATAGATAAAAACGTGAACAAAGATAAACAGATTTTTTTTTAATTCAATTGTAACCCAACATTAAACGTAAACGTAAGTATAGATGAAAAAACATAAACCGAGTCATTAGATTTAAAAAAAAAAAGTTATTTGAATCCTTGAATAAAATAAAAATAAATAAAAAGAGTCACAATAAAGGCTAAATGAGTAGTTAGATAAAAACATAAACCAAGTTGTTGATAAAAAAAAGTCAACAAAGTTGTAATAGAAAAGGAAATTGAAGCATTTAAAAAAGAAATGTAAAAATTAAATGATAAATAAAAAGCGAAACGAGTGGTTAAAAAAAATGTAAACCTAGCTGTTGAGTAAAAAGCGTAAAAATTAAGATATTAAATTAAAAAGTAAAAAAAAAATAATAATCATTAGAAGGGTAACGTAAGTAATTAAAAGTGGAAAAACAGATCAGCTCAATTAAAAAAAAAAAAGCCATGCACAAGGTGTTAAATTTGGTGAGCCCATGTGACTGGACAGCACAACAGTGTGTGTTCTGCTCCGGGTCAGTCAACCTGCCCCAGCCGGAGACACATGGGGACATCTCTCTCTCTCTCTCTCTCTGTCTGTCTGTGTGTCTGTCTCCGGGCCGAACCCGGATAAACTCCCTGCTGCTGTAGAGTCAGTCAGCACCGGGGGCCGAGTTTAACTGGAGCTCACGCTCGCGGCTCCACACTGGACTCCTGCAGTCAAGCTGTTTTTAACTACAGTACGCTTTGGGAAAAAAGCCAAAAACCCCCAGATACCCGTTCCGCTCTTTATCCAAACCCAATCACCCCCACCGTCCCCCCTCCCTCGGCGTCTGTCTCACTTTTCTTCTGCGCGAGACGTCTTGCTTTCAAAGAAACTGCACTCCGAATTAATCAGCAGTAAATCGGCCATAAATGTCACTCCAAGGCCTCGGAGTCTCCTGCTGACATCATTAGTGCTGAAGGAGGAGGGGAGGAGGGGGGGAGGGGGGGTGAGGGGGGATCTGGTGTACGGGTTAGAGTCGTACCCCAGCACTTTGTGTGTGTGTGTGTGTTTTATCAGGAGGGGAAACGTGATGTGACATGTTCCCCGGTGGCTCGACGTGTTCGGTGTGTGTGTGTGTGTGTCGTGATGTTACATGACCCTCTTCACTGGAAAAAGAGGAAGATCGAGTTTTAGTTCCAAGCTCCAGGTGTGTGTGTGTGTGTGTGTGTGTGTGAGAAAGAGAAAGATTACAGCTTCAGTGCATCAATGTCTCAATTAACCCTGTCTCACACAGTCACACACTCACCTGGACACACGTGTGCATTAACATAAATCAGGCACTGACGTCATACAATAACACACACTCACCTGTGAACACACTCATGCATCCCATATTAACACTTTATTACAGTTTGATTAACATCTAAACATACATAAAACGTAAAACATTATAATTAAATGGGTTCGAGTTTTTTTTTTTTTTTTTTTTTTTTAAACACGTGCAGTTCTTAAAATGTATCTTTAATACGACTTTTATCTCTGGGTTTAAAAAAAAAACATCTAATAAAGATTCAAAAACTCTCTGATCATGGTTTATCTTGGGCGGCGTCCCAAACCGCGTCGAATCGCCCTAGATTGGGTGCGCGGCGCCGCTGGAACGTCCCCTAGAAATCGCACTACAGTAGATCTCAGTCGGGTATTTGAGACAGCGCCTTGACTCGCTCTCTCCTAAAGCGTTAAAGCATCACCTGAGACGCCGAACAAACACCTAAACCGGCGTTTTATTCACACATTCACACCCAGCACCGGTTTAACACACAATTCGCGTTTTACAAACAAAAACTACACCAATAACGTGGACCATTTTGACGTAATTTCACATTATTTGCTTGTCAAACCGCTCCATGTGTGTGTGTGTGTGTTTACGCATTCTGGAAGGATTTTACCCTTCAGCTACATACCTTGTGCTTTCGAGAGGAATTTAATCAACCGCAGAAAGAGATCCGCGCTCCGAAACCCTGCAGAAATCCCTCTTTAAAAATCCCCGTGAATTTCCAAACGGAGAAAATGAGAGAGTGAAGGAAAAACCCACCTCCTTCTCTCCAGCTCTGCGGAATACTCCCCGCCCCCTTTCACTCCGATTGGACGAGCTCATCGCGAAGCCGTTCGAACCCTACAAGTCCTATTGGGCGGCCTTTCTGACTGTCAACGTAATCCCTGCATTTCTATTGGTTGCCTCCAAAAGTTACCACCAGAACCCGGAAGTGTGATTCTCAAGCAAACAGCGCCCACTATTGCATAACAAACGCTACACGCAAAATTTAAAATAAACTAATAATATTAGAAATATTATATTTTGTTTACTGATAAATGTATTTACGTTATAACAGAACACAAACATGAATAAAATAAATATTTTTTATGATAAACATGACAAGACAATGCTAGCATCAGTGCTAAAACGACAAGTGAAGCTGACACATGACATAAACAACACAGTGACACAAATTCTACAATATTGTCATATTTTTATCTAAAATAAAATAAAAATGGAATTACAAACTTAAAAACACCAACAAGCCTTTTTTTTGTAATTATAATATGACTAATGTATGTGTTGTTTAATCTCCAGAAGCCCTAACAGCGTGTTTATCCTCAGTATCACATTCACCTCATCACCATTAAAACTGTCAAACTGGGAAATGAACTCATCTAATCATGAATACTCAACTTTAATGTATGTTTTATGTACTTGGGGCATTTAAACATGATTAAACTTACCAAGAGCAGAAATGTATTTATGCTGTAATTATCTGTGATCAGACACAGCGCTAATGTTTATAACCGGATTAGATGCAGAATCTTTAAACTTTATGTAAAGAAAAATACAGAAAAGAAATTGAGAGAGAGAGAGAGAGAGTTGAGGGATGTACAGTATGTCTGGATGAATGAATAGATTTATATGGATGGGTGGATGGATGAATGGATAAATTTATAGATAGATTAATATATTTATGGATGAATTGATGAATATTTTTATGAATGGATGAATAGATGGATGAAGTTATGGATGGAGAAGTGGATGGATGGATGGATGGATGGCGAAGTGGATGGATGGATGGATGGATGGATGGATGGATGTGTGGAAGGGGAAGTGGATGGATGGATGGGTGGATGGATGGATGTGTGGATGGATGGATGGATGGATGGATGTGTGGAAGGGGAAGTGGATGGATGGATGGATGGATGGATGGATGTGTGGAAGGGGAAGTGGATGGATGGATGGATGGATGGATGTGTGGAAGGGGAAGTGGATGGATGGATGGATGTGTGGAAGGGGAAGTGGATGGATGGATGGATGGATGTTTGGATGGATGGATGGATGGATGGATGGATGTGTGGAAGGGGAAGTGGATGGATGGATGGATGGATGGATGGA
>JAQKPX010000012.1:37244605-37254640 GCA_030068255.1 Clarias angolensis
GTTGGGTAAGGTCACCTTGTGGGAGTATTTTGTACTTGGTGTGTTGGGTAAGGTCACCTTGTGGGAGTATTTTGTACTTGGTGTGTTGGGTAAGGTCACCTTGTGGGAGTATTTTGTACCGGGTGTGTTGGGTAAGGTCACCTTGTGGGAGTATTTTGTACCGGGTGTGTTGGGTAAGGTCGTCTTGTGGGAGTATTTTGTACCGGGTGTGTTGGGTAAGGTCACCTTGTGGGAGTATTTTGTACTTGGTGTGTTGGGTAAGTTCACCTTGTGGGAGTATTTTCTACTTGGTGTGTTGGGTAAGGTCGCCTTGTGGGAGTATTTTGTACTTGGTGTGTTGGGTAAGGTCGCCTTCTGGGAGTATTTTGTACTGGGTGTGTTGGGTAAGGTCGCCTTGTGGGAGTATTTTGTACTGGGTGTGTTGGGTAAGGTCGCCTTGTGGGAGTATTTTGTACTTGGTGTGTTGGGTAAGGTCATCTTGTGGGAGTATTTTGTACTGGTGTGTTGGGTAAGGTCACCTTGTGGGAGTATTTTCTACTTGGTGTGTTGGGTAAGGTCACCTTGTGGGAGTATTTTGTACTTGGTTTGTTGGTAAGGTCACCTTGTGGGAGTATTTTGTACTTGGTGTGTTGGGTAAGGTCACCTTGTACTAAAACTTGTATTTGGTGTTTTGAGTAAGGTCACCTAGGGGTAGAACTTGTACTTGGTGTATTGGGTAAGGTCACCCTTTGGGAGTATTTTGTATTTCGTATATTGGGTGAGATCACCTTGTGGGAGTATTTGTATTTAGTGTGTTAGGTAAGGTCAGTGTGTGGTAGTATTTGTATCTGGCGTTCGGTAAGGGCACCATGTGGTAGAACTTGCATTTGGTACAGTGCTGAGTACAGTCACCTTACAGTAGAACTTGTACTTGGTGTGTTGTTTAAGGTTATCTTTTGAGAGCATTTTGTATTTAGTGTGTTGGATAAGGTCAGCGTGTGGTAGTAGTATTTGTATCCGACGTGTTGGAGTGTCACTTGGTAATAGATGTCGGATTCAGTTAATTAACCATGTGATGCCATTGATATTATATGTATTATTTAAGGTCCCCCTGTGTATGAACAGCAGTTTGGCATGTTGGGTAAGGACACCAAATGGTAGACTGTGTATATGAGGAGTGTGTACCTGAATCTGGTGGTGATGTGTTTTGGTGAGGTTAGGTAAGCTAGGTGAGGTTACCTTGTGGTAGGACATGTGCTTGGTGTGCCAGTCGCTCTGTAGCCAGTGTTCCGGAGCGTTCTCTTTGACGAAGTCGCTGACGCGGTTGCGGAAGTCGTTGGGTTTGAGGAGGAGGAGCTGGATGATGAAGTAACACACCTGTGCCTCATTGCCCTCATGGCTTCTCATTGCCTACACATCAGCAGGTGTGCAAAATAAATCACTCAAATTATCTCTGGTTTACATCCTCACATCAGTGAAGATTTTATGTTACGCTAATATAATAAGATTTTACTAGACCTGGATTTGAAGCTTTATTGATTACCATTTAAAAATTGCCATTGATAAACACACTCTTAATACGGCCTCATAAAAATCCTGTTTTGTTGCAGTATCATAAAATAAATAAAATGAAAAATTGAAAATATAATAAATGCCTTAATCATTAAACAATCAATACACTGAGCCTGCTGAGAGCGGGAGAGGGCTTACCGCCGATTGTTGATTGGCTAGCAGCTAATAAAAAGCTGGGTTATTAGAAATGTACAAATATTGATTATCACACGAACACACCGGCCATAAACATGGAGAACATATTATGTTTATGGATGAGAACATATTACAGCAGGAGCATTCAATAAATCTATTTACATTATAACTCAATGGGTGAACCTACAGCCTAGGATTTAGAGCTTTATGGTTTTATTAATGGATGTGAATGTGTGCCAAAAAAAAAAAGAAAATGTTAAAAGGTTAAAATTTGGTCTCTTTATGATTATTAGATTTGCATGCAGCATTTTAATAATGGTTTCCCCCAAAAATCCAATTCGAAAAGTCCTCACCAGGCAGAGGATAAGACGGTCCAAAGTGACGATGTTGTACTTCCACACCATGTCGTTCAGGATCTCGATGCACTTGTTCAGCTGCTGCCCGCCCGCCGATGTTGAAAACTCGTACACCAAGAAATCGGCAAACGTGCGTACGTGAGCGACGAGGGCGCGTGCCCCGATTCTCTCCAAAACCCTGTAATAAACAAATACGTCGTAAATTTCGATACTTATTCCGAAATGTTTCTTTTGGATGATGGAAGTTGGAATCTGTGTTTGAAGTTTGGTGTAGTCAGGTTGTACATAAGCATGAGATCAGGGCATGGACAGTAACCCCCTTCAAGTGAGGGTGAGGCGTCCCACATGTCGAATGCTAACAGGAACAACTGCAGTGGGATCCTCGACTGTGATCCTCAATCACGGACGTTAAAACATTTGCAACGTTCGGATGTTTTACTGTGGCTAAGAGTCTCATTAAGCAGGGTTTTAGAAGCGCTGAAATTAGAGAATTTGGATGAACATGCAGTAACGTTTTTTTCCCTGTCATGTACGTAAACGGGTCCCGAGAGCCTTGTGACTGAGAAAACAATCGGGTATTTGAGGACAGAAAATAGACATCAGGAGATGTAGCCAGTCATGCATGAAATGAGGCAGTCAGAGGGGCGCTTTGCTCATGAATAATGAATAATAATGAATAACAACAGTAACAATAATAATGAACATCTCATTTATCCTTGCTGTTTCGCCGAAAATCCCTCAGGAGAAAAGGATTCACGCATCAGTTCAGTTTGAACAATGATTTTTTTTGTTTGTTTTCCCTGCTATATCAGTAAATACGATCGTTCTTTAATGATGTGGAAACCTCTAGCTTCGAGATCATTATGAAATCACTTTTTGCACCCTGACAGGTCCGGAGAACACACTTTATCTCTGGTGCTTTAAACACCAAAGATGTTTCGGTTTCAAGTAGGACGCCTTGTTTATCTCTACCGCCCTCTTCTTTCTTTCTGTAGATTAAGTGGCCTTGTCAGGATATTCCCATCCTTTCATCCATCTTCGCGCTCTGAACACTAGCCGCGTTGTCAGTGAGAGATCGTGATCAGGAGTCACGAGAAGACGCCGCCGAGGTCTCAACACAAAACGACTTTGTTGTACGTCCCGCAGCTGCGGCTGGCTCCACAAACACAGCGTTTCAAGATCAACTGAGTCGGTACAAAAAGTGTCCTTGATAAATAATACAAGAGGAAAAAAATGTGTACGTGGAGTTAAAGTTTACTGCCGTGAAGTGATTTTGATTATGATGTTCTTAATAATTAGACACGGTCTGTAAAACAAGTCGGTTCCTGTCCTCGCTTATGTTATAGCAGCTGTAAAGAGTCATTCCCTCTCCAGACTTTTGTTACCGAGAAACCGCAACATGTAAAAGGTATTGGGACATCCTTAAATCGTGAGCACTGACATCATCACAAGATGACGTCTCTGCTGAGAGACAATTTTGGAAAAAAACAAACAAACAAATAAGTAAAACGGTAGGCTGACCTGAAGCCGATCTGGTTTATGTGGTCGGTTTCTAGAAGCATCTTCCAGAGCAGGCAGAGGAACAGCGGCGGAGAGCCCTGCATGGAGAAGTGAGTGATGATGTCGTTCTCGTTGGTCATGGACTTCCACTTCCTGTACTCCTCCTCGACGTTCTTCTTCAGGTTGAAGCGGCTCTCCTGAGGAACGGTGCTCTGCTTAAAGAACGCCTGCAGGAAGGAAGGAGACGACAACTGTTGAAAATGCTCGACGACTTCTTTTGCGTTCTGTTGCGTCAAGTACACACGGTAGGAGAGGACGGGCCGTACGTCAAACCGATGCTTCCTCGAAGGCGTACTTTAAAGCGCACAGATATAACTGCACGAAAATATTTCAAAGGAAATAAGTGTCGTGTCTCCCCACAGAGCGCTGCTACGTCTGACACACCACACAGATGGAGTTGTACCGAAAAAAAACAAGGACAAAATAGATTTCTGATATTCTGGGGTGACTAACAGAGCATACGGATACGTTACTGAAAGCTACGCATCACTCTCTCTCTCTCTCTTTGTTGCCTTTTCTATACGTATCTTACAGTATAACAAACCATCAGTCTTACTTCCCAATCACAAGCACAAACACATTATCTGGATTTTACATTCTAAACATGTTCTAGATATCCTTCAGCCTGGCTTTAAAGGAAATCAAGGAGACTCTTCCAGGAATCAGTGGTGTTTTAGAGTTCTCTCTCTAAAACTTATTTCAGTTCTTGAACTCACAGCGGTTCTAGAAAAAGTTCCAGAATTCCATGCTAGGTTTGGGACTATGGCTTTGATTCTTTCCCAGATGAAGCAAGAACTCCCTTTCATAATGAACAACTGTGGTGTTCCATCCAAAACTCAGTTTAGTTTGATCTCTTGAATTCACAGTAAAGATGCTCTACCTAGTTTAGGCAGTTTTCTTTTTTTAAGAAAACAAAGAAATCTTCTAGAAAAACAAAGCTTCTCCAAAGCTTAGTTCAACCTGGTTCTTATCTTAGCTAGTGGATTTAACTAAGTTTTTAAGCTGATGAAAAAAATTTTTTTTCTTTCTTTACAATTCTTTCCCAGGTCCCCATAATGCTCCAGAATCCTCTTCGAGATTAATCAACAGTGATGTACTAGAATTTCTTTTCCAGGTGAAGGATCAGTGGTGGTGTAAAGTTCTCTCCAAAATGTAGTTCAGCTCTCCTTGAATTCTTATCCAGCTTCTAGAGGAGTTCCAGCATTCTATTCTAGCAAACAATATATATATTTTTTACTTCCTTACGGGTCAAGCAAGAGATCTAGAATTTGTAATTACTGTTATAATTTAATAACTTAAATTATTTTTTAGAATTAGTTTCCAGGTTAAGCAACTTTAGTATTTTTAAATTCCTTCACTAGATTAATTAACAGTTGTTTTCTATAAGACTCATTTAGGTTCTTGAATGCTCATCCAGGTTCTTGAGATGTTCTAGAATTCCATCCTAGCTATACAAAGCTCTAGAAAGCTCTCCTAGCTTTTGTTTTGAAGACCTTTTCCTCCAGGTCAAGCAACATTTGTGTTCTAGAACCTGCTTATAGGTTAATCAACAGTGATATTCTAGAATTTTCCCCCCAGGTTAACCAAGAGTGGAGTTCTAGAGTTCTCTTACAGGTGATGAATCAGTGGTGTTGTAGAGTTCTCTTAGTTTAAAACTTTAGTTTTCTTGAATTCTGACCCAGGTTCTTGAACAGTTCAAGCAGTCTACTATTGAAGCTTCTTTCAGGATTTCTGTTCAAGATTTTTCTTTTATTCCTTCAAAAGTTAAGCAAGAATTCTTGTGTTCATAACTATAGTTAAAATTGAAGAGTTCTAGAATTATCTTCCTATCTTCTGCAACAATATTTTTTAAATTCCTTTCCAGGCCATGCAACATTAATGTTCTAGAATTTCCCCCCAAAAGCTTAGTATTTGAACCCTCATCCAAGTTCTAGAATTCTGCCCTAGCGTATTCAACAATATTCCCCCCACACCCAAATTAAACAGCAGTGTTCTAGAAATGCAGCTTTTTAGAAAACCCAGTAACAAAGGTGTGAGATATCTGCACTTCTAAAGTACTCTAAAACCCAACTTAATTGTCACAGCATCCTGCGTTAACGTTAAAATCGGGTGTCGGTTACTGACCTGCAAAGGAGCGGGGAAGCAGCTGAGTGTGTGTGAGGCCCAGTTGTGAGGTGTGAAGTTCATGATGGTCTGTAGAATATCCTTACACCACGTTCCCTGGATCGAGTCAGAGCCTGTGAAGAAATCTGGAGCCACGAGACAGAGGAGAACCGCTCGTTATACAGAGTTCATCCTAATATGTGTGCAGGTATAAAATCACTGTGTATGAGGGAGTACCGGTGATGTGTGTGGCGCGGGCGAGGGTGAGGATGAGCGCTCGGTTCAGCTCCTCCGACTCGGCCGACAGCACCGTCTTCGGGTCGCTGAGGAACCGCGTGAACTGCGGCTGCACCTCGGAGCTCCCCAGTGCTGTGATTAGCCTCAGAGCTGTACTTTCCACACTAACACACACACACACACACACACAAACACGTACGTTATAGCTGAGGTCCAGCATCACCATGGTTTGACGTTATAACTTGCTCATAATTTATCAATCGCTCCATCACTTTACCCACAGACACACTATGATCTCTTTATCCATCAATTTGTCACCCATCCAAACCCACAGAGAGTCCAGGTCCTTACCAGAGGTGCAGCTGGTTCTGATTGGTCTGTGGAACAGCGGCGAGCGAGTGGAGGTGTGACAGGAGCTGGACACGGTAGTGTGGCTGGATGTGGTGCATCCTGTAACTGAACATCTCCAACAGCGTGTGAAGAATACCCCAAGCGTGGGACTTAAACACATTTGGCAACAGCTGACCTGGATCACGCCAGAGAGAAGAGACAGAAGTGTTTGGTGTTTCCATCAGAGGAATCAGTCCACTAATTAATACGGCTCATTAAGAACAGACCACCCTCTTCTCTCTCTAAGCTACCGTATCGAGTGCATCAATAGCTCTACAAATCAATAACTGAGCAGGCCTTAACCTTTGGTACAAGTGAGGACTTACTGATGAAGCCTTTGATTCCAAGAGACTCGATCTCCATGTAGACCAGCAGGCGGCTGTAGGTCTCCACCAGCGCCGGCGCCAGAGCGATGCTGGACTTGGCGTGGGCCAGCTTTATGACCCGGGTGGCTATACTGTGGATTAGACTAGCACACGGAGACAAGCGAGTCAGTACGAGTGTGCAGGGATGTTGAGCATTCCTCAAAACAATAATATCACTACAAGTAAAAATACTGTGAGAAACTCTACATTGTCAAAAGTATTCGCTCGCCTGCCTTCTCATGCATGTCAACTTGAGTAACATCCAATTCTTAATTCGTAAAGTTTAATATGATGTTGGCCCCACCCCCTTTGCAGCTAAAACAGTATCAAGGAGTGTGTTTATGGCAATTTTTGACCATTCTTCCAGAAGACACCGATATTGGACGAGAAGGCCTGGCTTGCAGTCTCGGCTCTAATTCATCCAAAAGGTGTTCTATCGGGTTGAGGTCAGTCAAATTCTTCCACACCGAACTCGCTGATCCATGTCTTTATGAACTTTGCTTTGTGTACTGGTGCGCAGTCATGCTGGAACTGGTGTGGGGGTGTGAATTTGGAGGGAGTTGGGCTCAGCCCTTTAGTTCCAGTGAAAAGAACTCTTAATGCTTGAGCATACCGAGACAATTTCATGCTCCACCTTTGTGGGAACAGTTTGGGGACGGCCCCTTCCTGTTATAACATGTCTGCGCACCAGTGTATAAAGCAAAGTTCATAAGGACTTGACTGGCCTGTACATAGGCCTGACCTCAACCCGAGAGAACACCTTTGGGATGAACAAAGCATTTTCGATCAGGCTTGTGCTACACATTAAAAGACAAGAAGACAGGTACTTCACTACTTCAGGTCCTGTACTGGACTCTTCATCTCCTTTTCCGACAAAGTACTTTGATTACATCCATGATATTGGATATTACCCAGAACTGATCTCAGTGATGTAACCACAGTGCCTAAGGAGATAGTCGGGATCCTCGAGGGACTTGCTTTAGAGTCACACCTCAGTTGTTTCTTCTGCTGGTTGGTTAAAGAAAAAAAAAGACAAGACTGCTCCTTTTGGAGTCATAACTCATACTTGTATACACCGGCGTTAGGGGAAGTTCTGAACCGCAAGGTGTGGTGAAACATTCTTTTGTCCTTATTCTGACTTACTTAGTAAATTTATTTATTGTAAACTCTCTAGACCTATTTTGACCCGGTCACCCATTGTTCTAATGTTAGAATCGCATCACCTTAGTGGAACTTTGCATTTTTGTCCTAGTAACTTGTTATTTTGGGATAATATTTGGTTATTTTAACTACAAACCTAATCATTTTGAATTAGTATTTCATGAGTTTCTTATTATTATAACAAAATTATGTTGTTATTTAGAATTTTTATTTTGCTATTTTACTTAGCATCTCAGTATTCCACCTTAATCTTGTTCTTGTTTACACAAAGAATCTCACTATTTTCCATATAGCATCTCAAAAATTCCACTTAATATTTTTGGATTTTGATGTTTTGATGATGTGTCTCCTGTTTTTGAGGTGGTATCTCATTATTTTTACTTAGTATTTAAAAAATTCTCATTAGTATCTTTTTTTTTCTTTCACTTAGAAACTCGCCAACTCGACATTCTGATTCAGTTTCTTGGCCTTCTCACCAGCTTGACATTTCGACTCGCCAACTCGATGGTCTGATTCAGGACCTTGGCCTTCTGACTCACCAGCTCAACATTCTGACTCAGTAACTCCTTGTTTAGATTTAGCATCTGACCATTTGGCTCTCCAGCTTATTGTCTCGAATCACCGGCAGCACGTTTAGACTCGCCACCTCGATATGATGTGGTAACTTTTCGTTTTGACCTAGGAACTTGATGTTTCGACTCACCAACTTATTTTGATTTATCGACTCGGTAAGTTCATCTCGGCAAAATTATTGAGAAGAAACAATCTGTTCAGAAGTGTTGAGTATTTGCACGTTGTTCAGGAAGGGCATCCGGAAGGGCATCAGGAGTAAAACCTGTGCCAAGTATTGTGAGGATTCTAGAAGTCGGAATAATGAAGGCATTGCACTAGCTGTATTTCAGGGATTCCCTAGATGTTAAACTGTGGAGCTTGAACGCAGATTGTAATAAAAGTCGTCGGATCTGGGAATATAATATAATCAGAGGAAACAACACTATCAATCAAGATAACTTTGCTGCTCAGAAAACATTTCACTGAGAAGCGTAAAAACATTTCCAGTTCTACTTTACATCACACGAGTCCTCGCGGACGAGCGTTTGATTATCTGTCCTCCGGGATGGCAAATTAATTAATTCCACTTAACCGTAAATAAACAGAAGACATGACACTGATTAACATTCATCGTGACTCTCCGCAGTTAGTCACCGTTCTACGGCCGAGCTGACAGCAGGACACACCACTGCCCCCCCCACACACACACGGAATGACTAAGCACAAGTGATTCTCTCATGAACACAAACAAAAACAAAAGCGCGGCGTGTTGCGGCGCGGGAGATTCAGTCGACTTCTCCTCGCCGAGTTCTGGTGTTACACAACGGCCGATCGAACACCTCCAGGCTTGAAATTAAACACCTTTTGTAGGAGGGAAACGATAGTAAGGACGGAGTGTGGAGAGGTTTTTAGCGTGATGCAGCTATGTGTCTCGGGAGAACAGAAGCTGATTTGCATAACAGGAACTCGTTAAATGAAGAATTACAGAAGACAAGGTCTCGCTCGGGCTGTACGAGTACCTCGCAGTGGTGCGCTGTGTATAATTAAGCTCAGAAAGAATTTGATGTGGGAGAAGCATTTGCATAAATACTGAATCTTGGGAAACTTATTAAACGATCAAATTTTATTTTTGGTCTTCAAATTTGTTAATGTGCAAATTTCCATTACATGTCAGTTTTAGAAGAAAATCCACAAATTGATCACGTTTTAATTCTTGTTTCTCTTCGGGAGATGGAGAACTCATTAAGGCCCTGCTGTAGAAGAAAAAGATCATCACAGAGGGTTTATACTGGACCTACCGTTATAGTGAACTTCACCACCTTACAGCACCAGGGACGGATATACACTCATGATGTCACCCAGATGAGGACGGGTTCCCTGTCGAGTCTGGTTCCTCTCAAGGTTTCTTTCTTCAGAGTTGTTCATTGGCGCTGTTCATTATAACCTAAACTTTTTTCCTGTATGCTTTCTATTTTATTTTCATCATTTTGTAAAGTTTCTTTGCTAAAGTGACCTTTGTTAAAAAGCGTTGTTAAAATAAAACTGAATTGAACTTGGTGGAGACTCGAAATCGAGAGCTTGGTGAAGATGTGGTGGGTGGAGCTTGGTGAAGATGTGGTGGGTGG
>JAQKPX010000012.1:37897749-37910095 GCA_030068255.1 Clarias angolensis
CTAAAATGTTATAGAACCAGTCAGGCAAACATACAGTTTGACTGGAAGAGAGATAATCACACAGTCAGAAAAATTTATAACAATTCATATAGTCCTATAGACAGACAGGCAGACAGAGAGTAAACCAAAAATTCAGCAAGACAACAAGACATTCAGGAAGACAATCAGACAGACAGACAGTCTGACTAAGAGACACTAACAAACAGCATGCCTAACTAACAGTCAGACAACCAAAAAGGCAGAGAGACAGACAACCAGATAGAGACAACCAGCCGGTTAGAAAAACAGACCCCCAGACAGACAGACTGACATGACTAATCGGCCAGACAATCAGTCAGACAGACAGTCTGACTAACAGACACAGAGAAACAGTCTAACAGCCAGACAGACTGAAAGACAGAGAGAGAGAGAGACAGACAGACAGACAAACAAGACAAGAAAGACAACCAGCTAGTTAGACAAAACAAACCCCGAGACAGACAGACAGGCACAACCAGTCAGCCATACAACCAGCCAGACATGCAGCCACACACAGACATGCAATCAACCAGACAGACAGATAGTCAGGCAGGCAGACAGACAGGCAAACGACTAGACAGACAGACAACCTGCTGGACTGGAAGACATTCAGACAGAGGGTCAACCTAAATCAGATAAACTCCCTGACAGACAGAAGAAGCAGCCAGCCAGACAGACAGAAAGATTCAGAGATACAACCAGCGAGGGCTCAGAGGAGATAAAGCCGGATTGACATACAGAGAGAGCTGTTAACCAGGAAGCCAACCAGACTATGACAAGTTCACCGACAGGTCCTTCATCAGTCTTTATTGCACTTTGAGAAAGTGTTCACCCTTGTCTCTATCAGAATAGGATCAAACATCACATTTGTACACCACCGGGGAAGTCTTACCCTAAATCCAAAAGTACAGAATAGACCATTTTGTGTCGAGCACCGAAATGATGACACTGCAACCAGACAGGACCTACAATCTCCAGAGGCTCGAGTACTCAGACCTTGACACCTACCCCATTTCCCAGATGCTACTAATCCCACTAATCCCAACTTGATAGAGTACAGCAGGTGCTAGAAGTAATGAGTTTTGTCTTTAGGGATTGAGAACTGCTCTGTATGATTCTAGAATGTAAAGGACATCCTAAAGTTCTGAGAGCTAAATGGAGGCTGGGGCAGTAATGGCTGGTGGTGCTGCCCCTTCATGACGCGGGACATACAGTAGAGGAAAGACAACAAATGCAAGTCCTGAAACAAGTGAATAAAACACTAGTTTATGGTTTAACTTTGCTGTGTGTCTCATGCTCATGTCCTGCGTGTCTCAGCATCACATTGTGTAACTATTGTGCTTTTTATGACCTTCTGGAACCTTAAATAGGAACAATCAATTTATGGTGCGCTGACCCGGCTGACCATAAGAGCACTTATAAGAGTAGAGAATGTGTCTTCTGACAGGATTGAGCTCACACACGCGCGCACACACACACAATTCTCAAATAGATACCGAATTACTGTAGTGTATGCACGAGCATGGTTTCACTCTCCAAAGCCCTTGTGGTAAGAACAAGCGTAGAAGAAAAAAAGGGGAGAAAGTAAAAAAACGGGACGCAGGATACAACCCCTGGCCACGTCCACTTCATTTAGGGCCCATAATGATTTTTGAAAAGGGGACGCTCTTGGACGCTGTCCCGCGAGGAGCCGGTGCAAATTGGACCCCATCCATCAATGTGGTGGAGAATAAATCTATTTTTACGAGCGAGGGACGCATGGAGGCAGCGGAGCAGGGTGTTTGGGAGGGGGAGGGGGGGATGGGAGGGAAGAAAAGCAGGTTAAAGCTACGACCTGCACCAGGTAATTGATGTGATGCCCTCGAGATAGAGCGAGAGAAACAGAGAGAGAGAGCGAGGGAGCGAGAGAGGCATTAGAGAAAGAGACGTAGGATGTCATATTTTAATTAAACCGATCCTTGCGCCGCTGGTCTTGAGAGAGAGTGTGTTTTGTTTTATATCAGCCAGAAGCAATTACACATACACACACACATACACACACACACACACAGACACAGGTGAGTCATCAATCTCCTTTATGGCGTGTGAGACACACCGCTAACCCTCTGGCTTCATCACTGTTATGGTGAACTGAGGACCGCAGACACTCATCATCTCCCTCTCCCTCCTTCCATCGCTCTTCTTCTCGTTCTTTCCATCAATCTTCTTATCAATATTTCTCAATACTTGTCTGACCATGTATTCCTGTCTGTCTACCTGTCTCTCTTTCTCTTTCCATCTTTCTAAGTAGATTTTTCGCTGCTCCTCTCAATCGCTCTTCCAATCTTCTCCCATCTCTCTAACGCTCCTTTTCTATCTTTCCAGGTTCGTTCGATTTTTCCATGTGTAGACCTTTTCCCCCAACCGGTTTATAGTGCTTCAGAAATCAGGGACTCCCTCACCTCTCCGGTCTGCCTGCGTTTGCGTCCTGGGCTCTGGACGTGGGTCAGACTGGTCACTCCGCCTCGACCATATAGGATAACCCCATTTTCGTTCTTGGTGCTGAAGGACAGCGTAATCTCCGAGCTGACATCAAACACCATCGGGCTTAGCTCCATGAACCCAGGTCTGGAGAAACTGACTGTGTGGACATTCTGCAGAATGGGAGAGACAGAGCTATTGGTTAGAGAGACAGGAAAAAAGAAACATAGACAGGCTGTGTAAGAGAAAGAGAATAAGATGAAGGAGACCTCTATGCTGCAGCCTTTGGTGACACCAGTGTAGTCTGAGCTGCTCAGGAGGTTGTAAGGTGTTCGGGAAACTTCGATGTCCTTCATACACCCAGCGTATCTCCTCAGGGTCACCTCAGACCTGACGCAACACACACACAGCTCTCAGAGTATTCCAGATCCAGTCCTTTCCAGGTTTCTTCCTTTTTATCTTCCTATCTGTCTTTATTACTTCCTGTTGCCTTTTTTTTTTTTAATCCAGCCCCATTATGCCCATTCCCCCTAATCAACCATGTACAGGTTTGCAGATTCTTACATTTACACCTCGTAACATAATAACAGATGGTCTCTTTAAACCTTCATCTACATCACATTATACAGATTTATTTACACAATGGATATTAACACGAAGCGGAGAAAGTTAATAGCGTGGGAATATCATAGACAGAAAAGCGTGACTCAGCACCAGACTCAATATGCCACAGAAGACATTTAAGTGAAATGCAAGAGTGTGTTATACAGTAGATGTGAAGTACACCATCATGTCATTGCAAGTCATTGTGTTTGTTATGGCACGGAGTCTAGCATATGCATTGATGTGAATTTTAAACATGGAAGAGATTTACCTTGATTTGCTACTGAAAAAAAACAACAACATTAAGTTAATGTTAGAATATTTAACACTTTATTATTTCTTTCTCTCAAACATAATCCATCAGTAGGGAGTGCTGTGATTCAATTAGCCATTTATTAACATGTTGAACTTAATAGACAGATATTTCCTAGTTTCCAAATTCTTAGTAAAACAACAAAACCGTATGAAGTAAATAAAAAAGGGAAAAGAATTATGGCTGTAAAAAACAAAAAACACAAAAAATATAACTTGGTTGATCTTAGCCAGGGAGGAAAGAAGATCCCACCCTGGCTAAGTGAAAATGAAAGCAATTTTAAATTCTTTCCAGTACCCAAAAGGTGAGGAAAATAAACCCAGGAGGTGGCAGATAGTCCTGTAAATTTAACAAGTTTCTCTTTATGTCCGCACTCATTACACTTGAGAATAGCCACAGCTAACAAACTGTTCCCTTCTTGAATAGCAAATAGAGATAAACAAAAATTGAATGTGCTATGTGGAGTGTACAATCCCTTGTTCCACATACCAAGTATTGCCCTTGATCAGGGGTTTGGGAGGGATTTGGGATTCAGCCTTGTGTTAGAAGCTAGGTTGCCTTGTAGATGATGTTAGCCGTGAACAGAACAACACGGACTTTGTTCAGAGGTGATTCAGAACGACTTAGAAGCGATTGCTAAGGAGACTTTGTGTTGTGTAAGATGACATAACGTTATCAGGTAGGCTTTATTGCTTAAAGTGTGTTCATGCCTGGGTTTGACTGTACTGGCCTACTTACACCGATGGTCTTAGCAAGCAGAACTTAGCCAGCATCCCTTATTTAGCAGTTAAAACTACCGCAGTGAAATACTCGAAGGGTTTTCTAGTCATGAAGCTTCAAGTGATCTTAATTAAGGAGTTACCCTGCTGTCGGCTATTAATCTATCGTCCAGCTGCCTCGAGCCTTCACTGGTCCCAATGCCTTACATCATTTGCCTGAGACAGAATACAGCTGAAGTGCTGAGTTAAGAACCTGCTTGCTGAGACATAATAGTGCCGGGATTTGAAATTCTGACCTTCTGATACCACTGAGCTCCGCATGACCTGTTATTTAAAGGTGTTTACCTGTAGTTTCCGATGGTGGGTAAACCTCCAAAGTAGATTCTCTCGCCCTCCTTCAAGTTGAGGCCTGTTGCTCCTCCCTGAGAATCTACCAGAATTTTCTCCTCCTCATTGCTGTCCATGTCAATGATGATCACGGTGCCTGGGAGATCAGGGTTAGATGGGGAAATTCTATGAGACTTGCTTTTTGGTGACCTAAGCCTAGATCTAAGACCTTATGCGCCACAACAACTGGAACAACACTTACCACCAACCATAACAGTAACAAGTTGCTTACCTTGTTTTTTGGAGCGAATCATGGTGAGCGATTTCCATCGTCCATCGTTGTGTCGTTTCTGGCTGAGTGCTGAGCCGGTACCAGAACCAAGATCATAGCTGACCTTCACGCGACCTTCACTCAGCTCGATACTCATAAAGTCCTTCTGCTCATGGAGACAGAGACAAAAAGACTTGTTTGGGACAGTTTGGGATGGCTACAGTATGTAAGCACTGTGTGTGAACATGTGTGAGCGTGTGCATGTTACCATGTCCTTGGTAGCCAGGTACATCATCATGGCGCTGGTGGAGAAAGTGCGGAACTTGAACGTCACCGTGGAGCTGTTGGGGTTCCACCTGATGGGACGACTGACAGCAGCATAACCCTCGCCATCAAACTGAACCACGGCTTCAGAGTCAGCAGGTTGGGGACTACACACACACAAACACATCAGCTTTGATAGACTCAACAGTGTTTGAAACTACAGGCAGGAGTGTGTACTGTAAACGCACATACCTGACCACACATCCTTTACAGTCTCCGTCTCTCTGTCTGTAGTTCCACAGTCCGATTGGTTTACTGTCCAAGTACGTCTCTCCCATACAGCCGGAGAAGGTGATCGTCTTCACCGCATCAGCTTTCTTCCATTATACATAAACACAAACACACATTCAGTTTCCATTCACTTCTCTTTCTTTTCCTTTCTTTTTTCCTTCTGTCATTCCATACTATCCTTCCCATTTGTACATTTTTTTCTCTTATCTTCTCACTTCTCTCATCTTATCCCAGCTCAGTCTATACTTTTTTTCTACATCACATCCAGGTACTTTAGATTTGCTGGCTAGACTATCTATACCTTTTTTTTTACTCTCCCTTCTTTTTTTTTCCTCCCAGCCCTTGCTTATTTGAAGTTCCTAGTAATTTCTTTCCTTCCCATATTCTCCAAACCCTTTTCTTTCATGCCTTTCCACTGTTTTCATTTCATCACTCATCATATCCAATCCTAACACTTCCAGTCTTCTTCTCTTTCATTCCTTCACTTCCTGTTCCCCTCAAATTATTTGATTCACTTCCCTCATTTGCCCTCCTGACTACACAAATCCCCCTCTCCATGTACTATTCCTTCTTTTCTTTTATCTCTTCCTTCCTCCTTTTGCCTTTCTATCCCTTCAACCTCTTTTTACAGTTCCTCCCTCAGATCCCTTTTTATACATTTTGGCCATTTTCCACCTCTTACAGCACATCTGCCTTCACTTGCGTATTTTCCATACTTCCTTTCCAGTCTCTACAACGTTTTCTTTTCTTAATTTCCCCAGTCTCTTTTTTCTCTTTCTTTCCTCAATGTCCATCTCCCGCATCTTCCTTCACTTACTGTACTGTCATATTGTATTTTCATTCTGGTCCAGCTTTGTCTTGCCTGGTCTCTCCACACCCTCTACTTTTTTCTCACTCACTTTTTCCCGTTTTCTCGTCTTTCCCCTGAAGTGTGTATCAAGCGTGCAGTGCTGCTGAGTGTACCTTTACTCGGCCCAGCATTCCTCCTACGAACAGGTAAGCGTTTTGATCCACATCCAGCAGCGTGTAGCTCTCAGGTGACTTAGCACTCTGCCAGGTTGGGACGATGCTCGCTTTGGGGCCCTCCAGGGGCCAAACGGAAATACTGCCATTCAGACCCACACTGAAACAGAAACACACCTGTTCTGAACTATACCTGTGATGATCTTTCTTTCTTTCTTTCTTTCTTTCTTTCTTTCTTTCTGTCATTTCTTTATTTCTTAGTACAGAACAGTTATCTTTGCTGTACATATAAAGTATATTAGATAATTGTGTGTGTGTGTTTGTGTGTGTACCGCGAGGCTTCGATCCGGTGCCAGTTTCCATCGTTAATGGCGAGGCCGGGATACTCCACTCGGCCGACCCCTGACCCCACGTCCCACAGGAAGTTCACCTTGCCCTTCCTCATCTCGATCGCCAGGAAATCCACCTACACACACACACACACACACACACACACACGAGTAAACTCTGAGGCAATGCCCAATGTGTGGTGTGGTGTGTGTGTGTGTGTGTGTGTGTGTGTGTGTGTGTGTGTGTGTGTGTGTTTGAGACGTCTCAGGGGAAATCAGCGTGAAACAGCCTCAGTTTAAACTCCCGGCTAATTGCTGCTGCTGCCTCACTGCCCTGATCACACACCTTCTCACGGGATGTGTGTGTGTGTTAGTGTGTGTGTGTGTGTGGATTGTATTAGGTCCACAGAAGTAGTAATAAGCTTTTATTGTTTCCCTCTTAGCCGCAGGTAATGGCTGCTTATCTGTGGGTTTGAAGTAATAAACACGATGTGCATTTTAATGTTTCCTCATTAAAGCAGCGGTGAGGAAACACACACTCCTCCTGCACATGGCCTAAGTGATAATAAGCTTTCTCCGGTTTCACTTAAGAGAGAGAGAGAGAGGGAGAGAGGGAAAGCGGGAGAGACGAGTGTAGAAATAAATATATTTCATTGTTAGTATTTATTACTGAACATGAATTGTTACTACATTGCTGTCTGGTTAGTACAAAATCTACAACACTGTGTTCTTCCTTCCTTCCTTCCTTCCTTCCTTCCTATCTTTCGTTCTTTCTTTCTTTCTTCCTTTCTTTATTTATTGTAGTGGTGTAAAGAGTGTGAGATAACAGTCTGTGTTGCTGTAATCATAAACATATTGTTTTAAATAAGTAAAACTCATTTCTGGTTGCGTTTGGCACCTTATATCTCTCTTTAGAATAAAAGATGAACACTACTAGTCACCCTGGAGTAATTTGCTTATCGGATGCGACATCACAACACAGCTGGTGCATGGCCCCGCCCCTGAAAAAAAGGTTTAAATATAAAAATATGACTTTTATCCCATTTTTGCCAACAAGTGTGACCCAAACAGCTGAATGTACAGGAACATAGTAGACATCAAAGAGGAAGTAAACCTTAATGTGTATGTGTGTGTGTGTGTGTGTTACTTACAAATTTGGCTGAGCCGAGGTAGAAGAGCAGGTTATCTGCGGCGAGCGTCTTGACGTTCAGGATGATGGTGTTGTAGCCGCCTTTCTTAATGTCCGGCCTGTAGGTGCGGATACAGTCTCCCCCAGAGGACACTGACACTTTGATCTGGGGGTCAAATGTCAGGAAGAATAATGTTAATCTACAGTTTATACCCATATAATACTGAAGATATCCGTTTAGGCAGCGGAGCAACATCGTATTCATTTCTTAAATGACATTTTAAGACTTGTCGTTTAGATGTAGTTTAGGTGTAGTTGCGTGTATTGGCTTATCTACTGTATATCGGCTATACTGTAGTAAACCTTTTGTTAAGTATAAGCTCAGTAGAGTGAGACAAAACAATAATGTCTATCTATTTATCTTAAAATTTAGCATTTTGTTTAGGACCAATAATAAATAATAGCTATATTTTAAATACACAACCATCATTACTCTGGTGGCAGGGGTAGCTCGGTGGTTAAGGTTACCACTGATGGACACTTGAGCAAGGTCTAAGGGGGGGGGGGGGGTGGGGGGGGCTTGGGGGGTTTGCGCCGGTGCTCAGACACAATCGGGCGTCAAGCTGGAAACCGAAACCTGTAAATAACTGCCATAGAAATGGCAAAAACTTACATTAAGACGGATGTCATGTCATGTCATGTTATGATCACTCTACGCTCTGTAACAAACAGCATCCCTTTCTTAGTGAAAATAATGCTGATATTCACATTAACAACAAATTAAAGCATGAAAAACAGCGAGGTTCAGTTACACATGAATATGTGTACAATTCACAAAATATGTTTACTACAAATATGTACATTGCTGTAAAAAAGTATTTGCCCCTTCCTGTTTTTTTTTTTTGCATATTTGTTACTCTAAATTATTCACATCTTTAAACAAATTTTACTATTACACAAAGATACCCCAAGTAAGTATTTTTAAATGGTAAATGATAAAAAGAACTGTGCAAACCTGCCTGTCCTTATGTGAAATATTAATCCCCTTAGTTTGTGACAAATACCTTTTCACAGCACAAAACATAAATGTGGCATGGGATTAAAGTTTTGAAAATTAAAGGAAAAACAAATAACAAAGTAATTAATAAATACTGGGGCAAATTGTCCCTGAATTAAAATCCATTTGTCCGCTTGCACAACCCGCAGGTAGTTTTAATTTTTTTTTACGTTTTTTTTTTTTTATTCTAACTTCTAGCTCACTGTGAGTCAAAACACTGTAACGAATTTTTTGAAGAGTAGATCATAAACATATAAGGGCAATCAAGTACGAAAATGATATTTGTATCAGTTTTTATATTGATTCACAAAAAAATTATTATTTTATTTTTAAAACTTTATTTTTATTCCTTTTAGTACCACCGGCTTGCTACATCACATACAGGTACTTTAGGTTAGCTAGCTGGACAATCTGTGCTTCTCCCCCAGGTGGCCTGTGCTGGTACTACAGTGACAAGAGCACTTTCTTTTACTGTACTGTAAATTCAGTTTTATAGACCAGATTTATAATCATGTAATACCAAGAGATAAATCAGAATTTCTTATAAAGACTCACAGTGTTTGCCTGTTTGCGAGCCTGGTTAATGAGCTCTTTAATCTGTGAGATGTTTTTCCGCAGGTTGTCCTGCAGCTCGCGAATCGGCTTCAGCTTCTCCAACAGGCGCTCAGCCTCATCCTCCAGGTCCTTCACTTTAGCACCGGCTGCATGGACTTCACGCACACACATGCGCGCACACACACACACACACACACACACACACACACACACACACACATTGTAAATGTACATGAGCAGTTGTATATAAGGAACAAGGTGTGAATATATATATATATTTATTTTTAAAAGCAGATAATAAAAAGAGAATAGTTGGAATAAAAAGAAAAATTGTACTGTTTTACATTTTAAAAAGTGAAATCAAAGGCACAGAAACTTACAGAAATACGAGTGACCCCATGCCCAGAAATTACCACGTCCCTGTCAACTTCTTACATCATACCCAATAAAATGGTTTTTACACTCTGAATGTAAAACTTTACACCTTTAGACGTTAAAGGTATTTTAAGTTCATTCATTATTTCTAAAAATTTCTCTTGCACAAAACTATCACAAGTTCATAAACTTTTTATTCATATTTTTATAAATCTTTGTTTTAAATTCCATTTTAAAACATCTATACACATACAATTATATATTTTTTTACATTGTGAGAATATAGATCATATTTATTAATTTGTTTATTTCAAGACTGCAAAAAATATTGTCAATATACCTGTATAAATTATTATTAAACACACCATGACTTTTCTAATTAAATTATAAATGTTTTTAATGTAATAGACTTTGAATGTGTATGTGTATAATTTATTCATTTTATTGCTGAAAAATTTACAATCTTAGATGTTCATCATCAAAAATTCTGTATATTTTCAGCAAAAAGTAAATAAAGAATAAAATGAAAAACAAAATTTGGTAAATTTACATAAAAAGTATATATATATATATAAAATGATTTTATAAACTTACAGTGAAAAAATATTTCTAAGAAATATCTTATAGATTAGCTATAGATGCAAAATGAAAAATAACAACAAAAAAATATTTTTGTTTTTGGTGAATTTATATATTTGGATATTTAATATGATTTTGTAAAAATTATTTTGTAGGGAGGTTACAGATCACCTGTATACAACTGTTTAAACTGTTTTAGGTATATTTTGCAACTTTAAAAGTTATTAACTAAAGTTAACTTGCAAACACAAACAAGCAATTTTGGTCCTTTAAAGAAAAAATATAAAATTACAGTGTGTTATTCATATTCATCCATATTTAGTTTCAACAAACACTATGTAATTTCTGCAGTACATTTAACAATTTAAGCTGATTTAAAGACAATTCTGTGAAAGTGGTGTCACATTGCAATGCCTTCTGGGAAAGTTTGGATGCCTTTGACTTAACGCTGGAGAGTCGACAAGGACGTGTTAAAAACTAAAAAGCACTAAAAAGCAGGGTAAGTGTGTGCTAATGATTAGCATAATTTCAGCTAAAGTGCACACTGGGCTAGCATGTTTTATGACTGGTTTTAGCATTGCTGCTGAAAAATAAATAACAGAAATAAAGAAAGGGAAGGACGACTGAAGCGATGAGCATGCGTCGGCGTGGATGATGGAGGTTGAAGCATGCTGAAGCTATAGAAGTAGTGAATAGAAACTGGAATACATACTTATCGCTGTTGATGTTTGGTAATGTAAAATGTGGGAGGAGAAACAAAAGGATAAACATGTGATTGTAAGACACATCGAGACACTAGTAATCACACAAGATTTAAAGAAAGCAGGACAGCAATCAAGGACAGTTCTACAGTACATCATTAAAATGCCTGAATTATTCTAGGAATGAAATCTGAAGCAGCCTCCTAAAGATTTTAAACAAACGATGGCTCTTTTAATGGATCATTTTTCAAAACAATAGTCCACTATAATTACTAATAGTCTAATAGAAACTAATTAATCCTGGAAATGAATCCTGGTTCCTTTAAATGAGTTGCTGATGGACAAAATATCTGTTAAAAAAATGAAATTTACAAGGTATTGGAATTTTAGCTAACCTTACAATAATGGCTAAAAATTAGGACATACTATTTTTCTCAGGGTCTTGGATGAGGTTGTTGGCTTTTTTGATGTCATCTTTCAGTTTGCTATAGTTGCGATTCAGCCCCATCAAGTTCTGGTTCATGTCTTTGAGCCGAGCCAGAACCTCATGCGCCGTGTCGTTAGCTTTGCCTGCTTTCTGTTTTGTGGCCTGGAGCTTAGCAGCCGTATCTGAGGTGAGGAAAAATGGGTTTTACACAAACTTTACAGTACTGGTGAATTTATGAAATGTTACATTATAATGGATTGTAGAAAAAATCTTAGAGAAAGAAAGTGAGGTTTTTTTTTTGTTTTGTTTTTTTACTGTGACAACAATAATGCTTAATAACCTAAAGATAAATTTTATTGAAATCTTAATGGGGAAAAATATTTTTAAAAAGGTCTTGAGCTTAATAACCTCTAAACATCTTTACAGTAAACTTTACAGTTAAAATATAAAATCGAATAAGGTTAGTCAGATTTAGGGCATTATGAATAAATTACCAAAATTTGCTTCAGTAAAGAGTTTACAGAAACTTCACAAACACGAAGAATTTAAAATTTAAGAATATCAACTTTACACTAAAATCCTTAAAATTAAAGTCTTGCGGAAAAAAACATAAAAATTTGCCCTTTAAAGTCTTAGTGATTTTTACACTGTATATGTCTACTAGAGAGTTTGTCAAAGTATTCTTATTTCAATTAAGTAAAATCTTCATGAAAATCCCTAAACTTAATCTACAAATCTACTATTCTTCACTTTAGATCTAACGTGATAATTTACATGATACAGTTTATACTTCCCGCCTACTGTATCCCAGGAGACTTCGGGCATGAACCAGGGTACACCCTGGACAGAGTGCCCGTCCATCGCAGGGCACACACATATATCACTCAAGCGTGCGCACACACACACACACACACACACACACACACACACACACACACACACACACACACACACACACACACACA
>JAQKPX010000012.1:37942231-37954590 GCA_030068255.1 Clarias angolensis
AGTGTAACAGTAACTATTGCTACACCTTTGTACTTGTTACTATATTAACTAGTAGTGTAACAGTAACTATTGCTACACGTTTGTACTTGTTACTATATTAACTAATAGTGTAACAGTAACTATTGCTACATGTGTGTACTTGTTACTATATTAACTAGTAATGTAACAGTAACTATTGCTACATGTGTGTACTTGTTACTACATTAACAAGTAGTGTAACCGTAACTATTGCTACACGTTTGTACTTGTTACTATATTAAGTATTAGTGTAAGAATAACTAATAACTAGTAGTATTATAATTATTGCTGCATATGTGCACTTGTTACTATATTAACTAGTAGTGTAACAGTAACTATTACAATATCAGTACCAGCGTGTTGTGTGTGTGTGTGTGTGTGTGTGTGTGTGTGTGAGTGTGTATGCGCATGTTATGTATGTGTGTGTAACTAATACTCACAGTACACTGGTCACACACTCGGCCCCGGACACGCTGGTGACACTGACACTGTCCGGTCTCCTTGTTACACACCTCAGAGACGGATCCGTTAATGTTACACTGACACACTGCAGAGAGAGAGAGAGAGAGAGAGAGAAGGAGAAATAGAACCCAACATTCATGAGATACCTCCTCTCTCTCTCTCTCTCTCTCTGTCTCAGGCGTAATGTCTCTCGCCCATCATCATTACGGGGCCTCAGACAGTTTTAATGAGCTTGTATAAAGGATAATTGATATATAAAGCAATAAAACACACTGTTGATGTTTACACACATTTACACACACACACACGCACACACACACACAGCTAACATTTATTGCTGAAATATATCTTGAATAATGCATTCGGAAGCTTAAGTGTATGCTAATGCTAATGTATGCTAATGCTAATCAGTGCAGATAATCATGAATCTGTCCTGCTTAATTACACAATAAAATCTGTAGGGTACAGTGTAACACACACACACACACACACACACACACACACACGCACGTTCAGACTGAGGCTGTGTTAGGGCACGGCTACAAATGTTTGGGAGTTTATCGGAGAGGAGTTGACACTCTTTCTTTCTTTTTGCATTATAGTTCAGAATCAGTACAATATGCATTTAATCTATTGATTTCTTAACACAGAGAGGAAAAGTCTATAATAATGTCAGGAGATACATAAGTGTGTGTGTGAGTGTGTGTGCGTGCTTGAAATGTGTTACATAAAGTGTGGGTGTCTGTTGGTCATCATGTTCAGACACTCGCCATCTGGGTGTCCACAGTGGTCATAACACACACACACACACACACACACACACACACACACACGGACACCATCTGTAAACTTTAGAGTACAGAACATGTCGTTATGAAACTTCACACTCACACTGGCAGTTCTTGGCTACTACGGCGTCTCCATAGTAACCGTCTGCACACACTTCGCAGTTTGGTCCAGCGTAACCGTCACGGCAACGAAGACAAGCCCCCGTTACCGGGTCACAGCTAAAGAGCACAGAGAGGTCCAAATTCCCGCTGCAGTCACACGGACGACAGGAACCTCCCACGACTCCGGGAGATCCGAAGTAACCGTTATCACATCTGGGAAAGAGAACAGATCATGAGGGCGGGGTTCAGGTTCTCACCTATAACTGTGTCTACTTAAGGTGCAGGAGATTACAAAGTTACAGAGCTTGTCTCGTACCGTACTGATGCCCCAAATCCCAACCTCTACCATCCCAATGCCCCAACCCATGCCTCCTACCATCCCAATGCCCCAACCCATGCCTCCTACCATCCCAATGCCCCAACCCATGCCTCCTACCATCCCAATGCACCAAACTATGCCTTCTACCATCCCAAACCACATGTGTTACCATCCTGATGCCTCAAACTTTACCTTCACTATCCTGATGCCCCAAACTCCACCTCCTACCATCCCAATGCCCCAACCCATGCCTCCTACCATTCTGAAACCCGAAAGTCCACCTCGTACAATTCTGATATCCCAAACTACATCTCCTATCATCCTGATACCCCAAACATGACCTCCTACCATCCTCATGCCCAAACTATGCCTCCTACCATCCCAAACCACACGTGTTACCATCCTGATGCCTCCAACTTTACCTTCCACCATCCAGATGCCCCAAATTCCACCTCATACCATCCTGAAACCCAAAACTCCACCTCCTACAATTCTTATACCCGAAACTCCACCTCCTACAATTCTTATACCCGAAACTCCACCTCCTACAATTCTTATACCCGAAACTACACCTCCTATCATCCTGATACCCCAAACACGACCTCCTACCATCCTCATGCCCAAACTATGCCTCCTACCATCCTCATGCCCCCTAATACCATCCTGATGCCCTAAACCCTGCCTCGTATTATCCTGATGCCTCAAACTCCACTTCCTATCTTTCTGATGCCCCAAACTCCACCTCAATTCTTTGGGATGTTCGGAATTCCACCTCCTATAATGAGGAGATTTATTTTTGTCTCTCACTCCATTTTGTTTTATACTTTCTATATCACTTTCTCTCTCTCTCTCTCTCTCTCTCTCTCTCTGTCGCTCTCCCTCACTCTCCTCCTCTCTGTCCATCTGTAGTATATTAATCACAGGTTAAGTTCGGAGCTCGGCGCCTCTTCAGCACATCACAGAGGACGCTTCCTTCCATCTGTCTGTAGCGCTGGGGTCAAAGGTCACAGAACCCTTTTTGCGAGCCAGGTTCTATTTTTGCTCGCGCTCAGTGGTTTCGTGTGAAATTAAACCTGGCACGAAACACACACACATACACACACGCACATACACGCAGACACATACAGATACACACTCCTCCCACGAGAGACAATGAAAGCTCAGGAGTCGTCAGCAGTCCAGTGTCTCATCTAAAGAGTGTGAAGTCAACTTTTATTTTTGTCTCAGCACCAAATTAGTTCCTTAAAAGGTTCTTGTAGGGTTTGAAGGTAACAAGGATTTGCTAAGAAGATTTGTTGGGCTTTTGTTAAGTCTAAACAAAATAATAAGTAAACATTACCTATCAATCCCCAGTAAATGAAATTCTTTCTTTCTTTCTTTCTTTCTTTCTTTATCTTTCTTTCTTCCCCTATTCCCTTTCTTTTTCTTTTTTATCAATCACTTTTTGTCTTTCATTTTGTCCTGTATTTATCTTATCATTCCTTCCTTTCTTTTCCCTTTTATTTCCTACTTTCTTTACTGTATATCATATACCATTCCTTATCTTCTCTTATCTCTCTTATATCTTTCTTCAATCCCATCTTCAACCCTCTGCAGTTTTTATAGAGTAACATGTAAAACTGTTTTTAAGTAGAAGTAAAGTGTTAGAAGTAAAGGAACCTTAAATGATGAACTAAGCCTTAAAGAACCGCCTAGTTCTGTTTAGTAGCCGCACACATCTGCAGTACAATACTACAATCCATAAGGGTCTTACGCTTTTAATAAGGGTTCTACTTGGAATGTTTTTTGAAAGAGTAACCAGACAGAAACTTTTACCAAATAAGAATTCAAGACATTCTGCGTGGTCAACTAGAGGGCGAATGACTTTTGACCAATATTATGACTAATATTTAGCATGTCCCCATTTTGCCACTAAAACAGTGATGAACTGTGTGTTCTCACTCCTTTCTATCAGAACCATTTCAGCAGTTTGAGCTACAGTGGCTCTTCGATTGGATCAGACTACATGGGCCAGTCTTTGCTCCACCCCTGGCCACCAAGGTTTACAGTTTTTTTTTCTTCATTGGAGCACTTTTGGTAGGTCCTGACTGCTGAAGACCAGGAACCTCCCAAAAGAGCTGCAGTTTCGGAGTTTCTCTGATGCAGTCGTCTAGTTCACACTTTACACTTGTCCATGTTTTCCGCTTCCAAGACATCAACTTCTGAGACAAAATATTCACTTTCTGACTAATCCTGATGTCCCAAACCCCACCTCATACCATGCTGTTGGCCCAAACCCCACATCCTATCATCCCAATGCCCCTAAAACCACCTAGTACCAACCGGATACCACAAAATGGTCCTCCTACCATGCTGATGCTGCAAACCTCTCCTCCTTCAATGATCATGCCCCAAACTGGTGTTCCTACCATTCTAATGCCACCATTTTCTGTCATACTGATGCCCCAAACCCAAACACTAACCATCATGATACCCCAAAAGAATGTTCACTTCCAGCCTAATATATCCCACCCACTAAGAGGCGCCATTGTAACAAGATATTGTAACTGTAGCTACCATATCAAGGGCCAAACTGTACCCCGTTTCCAAAACTGCAGCTCTTGTGTTTTAGCTGGCATTTTTCCACAATAGAACCATTTTATAGAAGAAAAAAATATTTGAATAATCTGGATATTTAAAGATAAAGGATAACGCAATTGTATTGTGTCTTAACAGCACCAAATGCTTACAACCACAAACATGCCATGAAGATGAACCAAATCAACAATAGTTCATTTAGAGAGTCTGTCTACAGAATTTTATTTTGAAAATTGTACATGCCATGTTCATTCACCTGTTTAAAGAGTTCACCATTTCATGAACATCAGAATGTTTTCACACATACAGACTAAAACATACACTAATGAAGCCTAGGTACACACTCTACACACTTGCAGACCTCTCATAGTGTGTAAGTCTAAATCAGAGAACTGGTGTGATGTTGATTAAGAAAGTAAATCATTTGAAAGTGGGGGGAGTGGGGTGGCCTCGAAATCTAGTCACTGGTTATAGGCTACCTGTATATTTTACGAGATTTGTGAACAAGCGATATATATATTTTTTTTTTCATGTTACAACAACAAGCCTATCAGCTGTTAAGACCAAATTTTTTATATATATATTTTTTTTTTCCAAAATAAAAATGAGCTCACCTGTCGCAGCGAGGACCGGTGTAACCCACTCGGCACTGATCACAGACCAGCTGACCGTCCTCGTCCTGGTGGCAGGTTGGACTGAAGCTGCGTCGTTTTTGTGCAAACACCGTCACCAAAACAAGAAAAAGCAAAAAGAACCGTGTGAGAGATGCCATCGTTACACACCACACGAGCACCTCGACATGTCTGAGACAAACTGCTGCTGAGAACCACAGAGACCCCAAAGATAGCTGGCCAGGAAGGGAAGGTCAGGTCAGGTTTCGGCCGCACACCGGCTATTTCCGACTCCGTCGCATTCCTGGCTGGGGCAGTTTATTGGGACTGTTGCTGCTGCTGCTCGTCGTGGTGGTGGTGGAGGGGATGGGGAGAGGGCGAGAAGGGGGGGGGGCGCTTGTCTTTCTTTAGCCTCTGTGCTCGGGGCAGTGGAATGTTCAGCTGCTGGGTTCTGTTGCCCTCCAAGGCTGAACAGAAGGGATTAGCCATTAGCATGCAAGAGTGGAGTGATTGTTAGCTTAGCGCCTCAGCTAGGGTGGATCTGGATCTATCAGGAAGATTTTGATAACAGGAACAATCAGGAACTTTACTCAGCGGAGAATAATTAAAGAAGCCTTCAAGTTTCTTGTGCAGTAATGTCACAAATTAAATTTTACATTTGCAATCATACATTTTTTTTTTCTGTTTGGGATGAAGCAAAGAAACTTTAAGAGTTTTAAAGCTATAAATGTAGTTCTAGCTGTAAACATGTGGCATGTGTGAGAACAGCTTGTCTGAAAGGTCCCTTAATGTTTTTTTTTTTTACAATTAAGTAGATTATTGATGTGGTTCACCTTATAATCCTCACTCACGTGGATAAAAAAAAAAACACTCCTCTAGATACCTGCATAGAATATTTACTCAACTGAGAGAGGAAAATCAAGAACCTAAAGTTTCTTTAAAAAAAAAAAAAAAAACTTTCATTAAAAAAAGTTAGCTTATTAAAAATGTGGAACCTAAAGTTGGTTAAAAAGAAAAAAATGAAGAACCTAGAGATCCTTCAAAATGAAAACTGAAGGACCCACAGTTCCTTAATAAGAAAAACAAAAGATCCTACAGTTCCTTAAAAGAGAAAAACTGAAGGATGTAAAGTTTGTTAAAAAGAAAACAAGTGAAGAACCTCGAGTTCAGTAAAAGAAAAAACAAAAAACCTTAGAGTTCCTTAAAAAAAAGAAAGACTGAAGGACCTTAAGTTTTAGAGAAACTAAAGGACTTGGAATTATCTAAAAGAAAAAAAGTGAAGGACTTTCTTCAGCTCTGTCAAGTTCTAAAGAGGTCTTAAGGATATTATCTCACATGGTTCACATGAAATATGTAGAAAGGAAGTGACAAGTCACACACTTGTTGGAAGGATCGTGGAGAGGGCAGGTGCACGGCTGGCAGTCATATGAGGTTCCTCTGGTAGCATCGCCATAGTAACCAGGGGCACACATATTACAGTTTGGGCCTGTGGTATGGTGTTTACATCCCTGTTAAACACACACACACACACACATAATAATAATTTGAAGGATATCATGGTCATCTTATAGCTTTCTAAACAGGTTCTGCCTCCTTTTAAAGGGAAACTCCCTAATAAGTGTTAAGTTTTAAAAGCTCCCCCTAGAGGCACAAACTGAAGAACCTTTAGTAACCTTTCAATCTAGCACCACCTACTGTATACATGCTAGAACCCAAAGTGGCTTCTTGAAGGAAAATCCATAACCAAAGTTAAACCTCTATAGAAAGGATCCTTAACAATCAAAATGACCATCAAGGAACATTTTGAAGAACTTAAAAGGGCTCTTTCATTGTAGTTTAGTGGTAACTCGACTTGCTTGAAGTTCTTGAAGACATTTCACAAAATCACTGCATATCTGAAAGACTCCCTAATCATGACCGGTTCTCGTCTTGATGAGATGAGAAGTGAAACATCTTCATAAACCTCAAACTTGTCTCTACCTGCCTCTCTCTGTCTAAATCTCTTTCTCTCTCTTTCCATCTGAGTCTCTTTCTTTGTCTCTACCTGTCTCACTTTCTCTCTGTCTGAGTCTCTTTCTGTCTCTCTCTTTCTCTCTTTCTGTCTCTCTCCTCTCTGACCTGAATGATTGATGATATCCACAGATCTTTGTTCCTCAAACGTCTTTGAGTAGACGTTTCCACTCAGAACAGAACCCATGTACTGTAAGATCTAAATACCCTATTGAGGAACCTTTCTTAAGAAATGAAGTTCTCTGAGTTCTAGAAACCCTTAGGAACTGAGGCAGAACTTCGTAGATACGCTAATGGAGATCGGGATGTAAAGTTCCCACATGATGTAAAGTTCCATCCCATTACGGTTTCTTCCTGTCCTTCTCCTATACAGGTTCTCGAGCTAAAGACTGAAACTTTTTCTTGCAGTCATGATGTTATGTAACTAACTTTGAGTCGTTAGATTGAGGTAATGCCAATTCCAGCTCGGTTAGAGGAATGTGGGTGGTGTGGTGTCTTCACGCTGGAACTCTGAAGGTGCTAATTTTAAAAATAAACTCAGTTCTGATGTTCGTACTGTCTCTCCTCTGTTCTCAAGGGATGAACACGCGAACACCGGACTCCTAGAAAACTTGCAGTGTGTGTGATCTGAGCTGTGGCTCCTTTATGAGGTCCATTATTCATGTAATATTTCTGACTCGTCCTCAGTCGCGACTGAATTTTTGGGTTCTGATTGGTCCAGAGGGTGTTGGTTCATTTCCTGTAACTGTTATACTTTACCAGGCAGTGTCCAGTGATGTCATCACAGTGCGACGTGTGTCCATGGCACTGACAGCGCTCACACACACCATGGTGTAGAGTTCCATTAACCCTCCTGTAGCCTTCTGCACACGTCTGTAACAAACACAAATGACATTCTGTAAGGTTGAGTATCTTACGCCTTGTTTACACTAAGTTGTCCTTCTTTCCTCATCAGTCAAACACACTCCCTGATTATTAAATTCCGCACATGACTGATCATAACATCACTTTTACTCAACATTTTGATTTTAGCGCATAACACCGGGCTCTCAGTTCTGGTATTTTACGCGCACTCACCCCGGACCGCTGTGGATGCGTTTGCTCTAACGACACCTGTTTTATCTCATCGTGGTGCTTCACATTACTGCTTTAATTAGCACCAGAGTTTCAGAACATATGAGACTAACTGATTTTCAACTTCAAGAATTTCAAGAATGAACATACAATGATCTGTACAGTACGTACATCTTTAAAGGTTCAGTTTTCATAGTCACCTTGCCATGTGTGTTCGTTTGTGTGTCGTAAGGTTTGGGCTCGTTATAGATGCATTACCGTATTCTGTATTCTGACCAATCGTTTCTTTTATATATAGATAATGTGTGTGTGTGTGTGTGTGTGTGTGTGTGTGTGTACCTCACACGAAGTGCCGGTGTAACCATGAGGACACACACAGACCTCGACAGCTCGGGCAGGAACTCCGGAGCGAGAGTCTGCAGAGGCGACTTCCAGACTGACGGAGGACAGACTACACACACACACACACACACACACACAACTATAAAGTATTGAAATATTTAAATTACAATGAGAATAAATGTGTCTGCTTCAGCATGTGTGTGTTGACCTGTGTTGGAGACAGTGTGCTGCTCTCACTCGGATGTGTCTCAGTCTCAGCAGCAGAGCGATGAAGTCACTCTTACTGACCGCCGCATCGGAATCGAGGTGACGGAAACTCTCTGGTCTCAGGGAGACCCGCCTCCTCACCGCGCCGGCTAATCGTGGAGCAGGAACCACCTCTGAGTGTCTGTCTGTCAAACGCAGACCGCTGCCCTGAAAACACAGATAGAGAGGGAGAGAGACCGTCATCTACTGCGGACCTGTCCGTCTGAGTCTCATTCAGTTTCAGTCTCTGTTTAGACTGTTTTACTTTCTGACGCTACCTGTCTCTTACTCGCTCTGTCTCTACCTGTCTCTTTCTGTCTCCTTCTTTCATTCTCTCTCTCCCTGTCTCTCTCTCTCTCTCTTTAACTGAGTCTCTCACTGTCTAAATCTCTCTCTGTCTCTACCTGTCTCTTTCCATCTGAGTCTCTCTTTCTGTCTCTCTCTCTGAGTCTCCCTCTGTCTCTCTCTTTCAATCTGTCTCTCTTTCTCTGTCCGAATCTATCTCTGTCTCTATAGTTCTCTTCACCTGAGTCTCTCTGTCTCTGTCTCTCTCTCTTTTAATCTGAGTGTATTTGTCTCTACCAGTCTCTCTCTTTGCCTAAAGTCTCCACCTGTCCCTAACCTACCCTATCCCTACTCTTCCTCTTTCTCCCGCACCCCTCCCACTATATTGGCCACGCCCACAATTGTAAAACAATAAAAATCACACTTTTAATTTTAATTTCTGAATATAATAAACTGAACTTCCTTTTAGATTCTCAGAAAACATCAATAAACCACAAACACACACACACACACACACACACACAAACACACACACACACACAAACACACACACACACACACACATGCACACACACTGTTCCTTATTTGACCCAATGGTTTGTTTGTCATCGTTTTGCTTTTTGGGCTTTTTCATGAAAAAAAATAAAATAAATTTTTTTTTAATGTGTGTGTGTGTGTGTGTGTGTGTGTATGTGTGTGTGTGTTTATTATTGATGCTTAAACCCTGTTTTGCATGTGCACACTTCATTAACTCAGGGCAAACACAAAGTACAGTTCCCATAAATCCTCTTTCTGAGATCCTCCTGTGTGTGTGTGTGTGTGTGTGTGTGTGTGTCCACAAAGCCTCATTTCCCAGCAGTCAGTGGGGTGGCAAATAAACGAAACAGGAATCACAGCCCATAATCCTGCAGGATGATTCTCCTCACGCTGTCAGAGAAAGTGGTGTGCTCAAGCTACTGATCAGGATATCAACATGCACACACACACATGCGCACACACACACACACACACACACACACACACACAATTCTAACATAAACTCAGATGAAGGAAATAAGAAATGCCTTTATCCCTTGTCTCTGTGTGACAGACTGACAAACTGAGACAGAAGAAGAATCAAAAGCTCTAAGACAACTTTATGTCCTTTATTTCAGAAGGTGGTGATGAATTCTCTAGGGCAGGAGGAGGAGGAGCTTGTTGAATTTAAAAGGGGAGGAGTCTGTAGATTTCATGAGGACAGGAGGAGGAGCTTCACAAGGACAGGAGCAAGAGCTTGTACACATTAGAAAGGCAGGAGGAGGAGCTTACAGACTTCAGAAGGACAGTGGGAGGAGCTTACAGAGTTGAGAAGGGCAGGGGGAGCAGTTTATAGACTACAGAAAGGCAGGGGTGGAGCTTACAGACTACAGAATGGCAGGAGGAGGAGCTTACAGACTTCAGAAGGGCAGGGGGAGGAGCTTACAGACTTCAGAAGGGCAGGAGGAGGAGCTTATAGACTTCAAAAGGGCGGAGGGAGGAGCTTATAGACTTCAGAAGGGCAGGAGGAGGAGCTTACAGACTTCAGAAGGGCAGGGCAGGAGCTTACAGACTTCATAAGGGCAGGGGGAGGAGCTTACAGACTTCATAAGGGCAGGGGGAGGAGCTTATAGACTTCAGAAGGGCAGAGGGAGGAGCTTATAGACTTCAGAAGGGTGGGGGAGGAGCTTGTAAACATAGGACCTGTTTCAGACGCTTTGAGATTAGAAGGACCGGTACAGGAAGTGATGATGTTTCAGCCACTTTACCAGAAAGGAACCTTGTTTTCGAATGTTTGGAGAAAGCGATGGTGCCTCCCACACTGATCGTTTGTAGTGAAGTGTATAATCTGTATGAATGATGACCTCAGATGCACGAACGGCCCCCTAGTGACCAGCGTTCATCCAGCTCGAGCGAAGCTAAACGTCACAAATCAGCGTTAGAAATGATATCTGTCATTCCGTCACTTTACCCTGGCACTGAAAGTCTCTCTAGCGCCTCCTACTTGCTGCTGTTCTTCTTCTTCTCATCCTCCTCTCGTTGTTCTCTTGTTTAAGACCGAGCGCCGGTGTAATGGTGTAATCGCTCGCCTAATTAGCACAATCCACAGAAGAATAATTTCCCCAGCTCACCCCCTCCATCGTTAGAGCGATTGTCGAACGAGTTCATTAAACACTCTTAATAACACTTAATAACACATAATACATCACTGCCTCGCTCTGTTCTACCTGATTACATGATGGATGTAATAATAATAATAACGCTGCTTACGGCTCGGAAACCTCACACTAATACTGCGGGAACCGTACAGCCGGGGTCGCGTTCAAAAACAACAAATATCTGCCTAAAAACATTTCACACACACACACACACACACACACACACACAAACACACACACACACACACACACACACGAGGCATATACCCCAAAATAACAAAATTACTACAAAATTAAGGATAAAATCCACTCAAAAACTGGAACGCAGCACAAAACAACAAACATCTAGAGATAAAAAAGTACCTTAAACTAAACAATTCATTACAAAAAAAAGTCTACAAGCTAAAAGTTACTGCAGGAACAAGGAATAACAACAATAACAAAAAATGCATTAAACACATAAAACAAAAGCAAAGAATACAAATGAATATCTACCTAAATTTTTTTAAAAATCCTTTACGAATTTCTAGCAAAAATGAAACAAAAACTACAAAAAACTTAAATATCAAAATGTACTAAATTATAGAATTGAGATAGAAATGAAGAAGGAAAGTGAGAAAAGACAAAAGAAAGAAAGAAAGAAAGTCCAGTTTGAGTTCAAACTAAATAAATAAATAAATAATTACCTTCAACACAAACAAACAAACACACGCCTCTTTCTTCCTCTATTTCTTTTTTTAATTCTATTTTACTGGTGTTTATTTTTTAGGTCAAAGGTCAGCGGTGATGTCACCGGCAAAAGCAGGACACGCTCACCTCGATGATGACATCAGAGCCATGGGACGTTTCGATTGGTCTGCCTTCGTCACAGGAAACTGTGTATGAGAGATAACCTCCATACGCCAAAATCTGTACACACACACACACACACACACACACACATAGGCAATTATAATATCAGAAGCTGTAAGGGGAAAACTGACCCAGTTCCACCTGCACACACACACACACACACACACACACACACACATGTTTCACACAGATCATAAGATCACTTCATAAGTACTTCATAAACACTTCAGAAGAGCAGTATACACTCTGGTGTGTAGCAGAATCATGATGTCACACCACAGACTTCATAAAGCATTGCTCTCTCTCTCACACACACACACATACAAACACACACACACACACACACACACACACCCATCATAGCAACGTCTGTGTGGAAGAGTGTATGTATGTCTCTAAGAGTGTGTGTGTGTGTGTGTTTGTATGTAAGCGTGTGTGTGTGTGTGTGTGTGTGTGTGTGTGTGTGTGTGTGTGTGTTTGTATGTAAGCGTGTGTGTGT
>JAQKPX010000012.1:38036697-38049416 GCA_030068255.1 Clarias angolensis
GTGTGTGAGAGACAGCGTGTTAGAAAGAGTGTGTCAGTGTCTTTGTCTCACTCTCTCTGTCTCACTCTCTCTGTCTCATTCTCTCTGTCTCACTCTCTCTGTCTTACTCTCTCTGTCTCACTCTCTCTGTCTTTCTTTTCCCCTGATGAGCTCATGACCAGGTATAAAGTTCAGCATGCACAATGAAACACTCTTTCTAACATGCTGTTGTATTGAGGATGGGAATTAGGAAATAAGCTAACGAGTTAGCCGGAGAGCTGCTAAGCTAATGTTCCTGACACTGACAGCGTGAGACGTGGAAAGGATTATAGCGACATCACATTCACTTCCTGATTAGCCGGTCATGTTTACCGTAAGCCCCGCCCCTTGGTGATGGTGATGTTTTGGATTGTGCGGTGTGTTTTCGCTAGTTTAGCAGAATGGAGACTGTTTTAAATCTTATGTCTCTCGCTCGGGTCCAAATGTCCTCTCTTTATTTATCACTGTACTACACTAAATGTTTTTAACGGCGGTGATTATTCCGGGATTCCTGTTTCGGGCCGGACGCAACACGACGTCAGTGCGCTTATCGACTGAGATCCTGCCGAGAGTTATCCTCCAGCTTCCCGAAAGATGAATACCGCAATCCGATCACGCCTCCGCTTTGCCTGGGCTAATTCTATTAGCGTGTGTAATTGGTTTGGCTGTGTTACTAACTCGATTAGGACGCGGCGACACACTCGTGTTAATAAGATCCGCCGTTATTGCTGCCTGCCTTCATCACATCACATAACATCACATCTCATCTCATCACATCACATCTCTGCAGAGGAGGAGGACGAGGAGGAGGAGGAGGATTAAAGCTGCTCGCTCGCTGTTCCTTCGACAGATACGAGAAGAAAAATCCCTCAGCAAGCACTAAACACGGCCCACGCTCAGCACACACACACACACACACACACACAAAACCTTCTTACATGACAGCTGTAACTGTCTCACTATCAAAGGTTAATGACTTAGCATGTTTATTAAATAAATGAAAGAATGAAATGAATAAATTAGTGAACATATTGATAAATAAATACACATAAATTTTTTACATTTTAACAAATAATCTATTGAATATGTGCTGGATTATAGGTTTCCTTTTCTTCTGTCTAATCAAATATACATATATCAAAGATAAATCCCCCAAAATGTATTTTTTTGCTCTTTGTACATAATCACATTGAATTTGAAAAGAAACACTGTGAGTGAGGTCAGGTCTTTCAGTTTTAATTCAAAGGCTTTGACAAAAGTGTGGCATTAACCATTCAGGAATTACAGCCATTTAAACACACACCATTTTGAGGGCTTATACAGTATATAATGGAACAATCAATCAAATCTTAAGATGGTATGGCAGCCTAGCTGGTGCTGTGGTGGCCAAGACAGATGCATCTTCACAAGAAGTCCATTGTCATCAATTTTTACGCAGTCATCATCAAGTCATTCATTGTTAGCTGACTGCTTTTCAGTTCTGCTTAAATCTGGTTAACCCAGGTCTGTTTGGGTGCTGTTCGCTCCACCTTCCAATCTGTTGGTTGGCGTCTTTGGAGCAAGCAGTTGGAAATTCCTCATGAGTTCTTTCTTGCCTTGTGGCCAAACCATCACAGCTGTAATATAACAAATGGCTGACAAGCAGTTGAATGGCCTGGTGTTGCCTATTCCCTCATTACTCCATCACTACTCAAGTAGATAAAAGGCCTGGAGATGGTTGTGAGAGTTACATTTGCATTTGGTAGCTGTTCACTTGACCTTACAACATGAAGTCCAAAGAGGTGTCTATGCAAGTGAAGGAGGCCGTCATTAAGCTGCAAAAAACAACAACAACAAAATAAAGCCATCAGAGAGAGGGAGAGCAAAAACATTGGGAGTGGCCAATACAACAGTTTGGAACATTCTTAAAAAGAAGGCATTAACTGGCGAACTCAGCAACAGCACCAGGTCAGGAAGTCAACTAAAGTTTTCTTTGAATTCTACACTATCTAAAGAATTCCTCCCATGGTGAAGAAGAACTCTTTCACAACATCTAAGTATTGTGAACGGGAGTATTCCAAGACATACATTTTGGTCGGTATTTAGTCATTAACTTTCAGACAGTTAGCCGTCCTGACTGTCCTGCACCTGACCTCGGACGCAATGAAGACAGGACGTTAATCACGTCATTCGAATGTGGCTCTTCTCCGAGCCTGTGAGCGTAACACACTCGCTCTCATTCAGAGACGTGTAGAATTTTAATTCTCTTTAATAGCAAAACTGAAGGTGACTCTCTCTGAGACGTTAGAGACTCGGGGTGTGTGATTTCTTCAGAAAACGTCCTCGTCACCTTTAAAACTCTCCCCACTCACTTTTTGTCTCTGTAATTAGCATTTCAAAGGAATGCTTCTGTGGAAAAGAAAAGTAATTAACAATTGATAATTTAATGGTTAGATCTTCGGGCACTGGAGAAGCGACGAGGCTAATGTAGCTGACAATTAATACAACTCTATACTGGGTGATAGGAGTGGAACATTAAATTAGCAGCCATCTTGGAATTATTTGCTGAAACTCCACCCCGTCTATGTAGGCTCCATCATCCAGTGTTTGAACGTGGAATTGTAGCATAAACCTGGAAGACATTGAAGTTTAACTGAGAAATATGTAGTTATAGATATGTAATTATAGAATAAATTGATTGCAAGTACAAAAACATGTTAAAATCAGCTGGTTCCTACTAGGTTTTTATATGATGTAATGGTAGTTTAATGAAATGTTGCTCCTAATGTTCCTGCATCATGTTGAACAATAGTTTCTACAGGGTTCCGGTTGGATATAATATTAAAACAAACTTGAGATTTTTCTATACAATCCCTAACAGAATCTTTTAGTAATCTGACAGAAACCTTTAGAGTCGCTCTAACATGAAGCTTAAACCCTTCTGAGAGGGAACAGGACACTTTGGTATTGTAAGGGAGTAGTAGAGAGATGGTAACCTTGAAACAGAAACAGAGCTGGAACTTGGCACGGGCACTTGAGGTGTTGTTTTAGGTTCTGTTGGGGAGTGCTTGGTATGCCGGCATGATGTTAATGAAACTAGGCGGTGACACCAACACAGAGTCAGCAGGACATGAGTGTGGCTCTGGAACCCAGGCATTCGAACGCTGGCATAAGTGGCAGCATGTTTTTCATGAGGCTGAGGCGCGCTGCAGAGGTCATGTTCTCAAATCATGGTGACAGGCTGAATACAATGTAATCAAAAGCATGTAGTGGATGAATCGCAATGCGATTAAACCCTGGTGCAGCTGGTGGAAACATCAATTCTGCTGAGCTAGGCAGAAATGATCCAGGGTCTGGCTTAGGTGAAACATTCTGTGGCTCAGGCAGTGCATGGCATGGTTCAGGTGGTGCAGGACATGGGTCAGACAGAGCAGGGTGTGGCTCAGGTGGTGCAGGACATGGCTCAGACAGAGCAGGGTGTGGCTCAGGTGGTGCAGGACATGGCTCAGACAGAGCAGGGTGTGGCTCAGGTGGTGCAGGACATGGGTCAGACAGAGCAAGGCATGGTTAGGCGGTGCATAGTGTACCTTAGTCGGTGTAGGGCATGGCTCAGGCGGGGCAGAGTGTGCCTCAGGCCGTGCAGGGTGTGGCTCAGGTGGTGCAGGACATGGATCAGGGCATTTTAGTGTTAACAGGGCTGACAGGAAGCATCTTGGGACTATCGTGGCTAACAGGACAAAGTTTTAAAAAATTACTTAACTCAGGTTGAGACTTGGTATCTCTAGTTGACTCAACTATATAGTGAGCAGTGACCTTCCTTGAGCTCCAGAAGCCATTCCACTGCATGCTGTGTGGAGATTGCACCTCAGCAAATGACCAGGTGGATAGAAAGTTGTGCTTCTTGATGCTGGATTGCACACAGCTGTTGCCATTGCTCTGTGCCATCTACCGTTCAAAGCTATGCGGGATGGGACGTTTTCTCACCCGGGGCAAATCTCGTTTGATGCAAGACCTTGTACCTTTGTACAACACGACTGTCATGAGTTAGCCCAGGAAGGCTGAATTGATCAATATCCACCACCAATCTCCTCTCAGAGCACCGTGTTGTGTCTCACATTCCTCTCTCCCATGTGCTCCACATCATTGCCAGTTTGTCCCCAGATCACAAAGTGGCTACCAGCCAAGTCTACTTGCCTTGCCTGATCTTTGTTGCCAGTCTGCCTTTAAACGTCCTACAAGATCCAGCACCATCAGATTGGAATCTAAAGTTGGAAGCTGGAAGTCTGATCGGTAGCCTTGGGTTCTTCGAGTGGTGGGCTGTGGTGTGCTGGATGTTCTGGTGTATTTCTATTGTAACCAGCAGTGACTTTTTTTTTCTTTTAGTAATTTGTGCTGCATTGGCTTTTCTGCGCAATCAGAAGTGAGGGGCTGGCATTGGGTCCCCACAACATGGGTGAGCCTTTGGTTTTACTGGTAAATAGCTGAGGTTGTTGTTGGTCTTTCGGCTGCTCCTGGAAAGGGGTCGCCACAACAGACTATCCGGTCTGCACAACAACTTGGCACAGGTTTTATGCCCTTCCTGCTGAAACCCTCCCATTTTATCCGGGCTTGGGACCGGCACCACATCCAGTGGCTAGGGTTTGGGCATTGGCTGGGAAGCGAACCTGGGCCTTCCGCATGGCAGACGAAACACCTACGACTGAGCCACCAGTGCCCCACTGGTAAATAGCTGATGATCAGTGTAAATGTGTTAATGTTTTGTGGTGTTAGTCTTATGACTAATTGGTATATGTTATAACAGCTATAACAACTAGTCGCTTCATCATCGTTTCAAATGCAGGTTGTTAAGTTGCTGAGAAACCATGAAGCGGCGTAAACTCCTCTTTCCTGAAGATGTTCTGTCCTGAACAAAAGTTCTGTTCTAAATCTCTGACATTGGAGACTCCTTCCCTATATGTACCATATGAACCTGTAACCATATGTCAGTGACTTTATAAATCTGTTTATGTGGCGTGAATAAGCTATAAGTTACTATGAAAACAATAGACACACATTGTCATGTCTTTTGGAATTAATAGTTAGAAGATGTCTTCCCAGCTTTACAGCACTTTTAAATGCTATTTATATTAATAACAATATAGCAGCATGTTATTTATAATGGAGAGAGAGGCGACACCCTAACGACGGCACGGCTTAGACCTGGCGCTAACCGCAGGCCACAGCCGAGCCACAGGCTACTGATTCTAATTACTCACTCTTTAATTTGTTGAAGCGAAAGGCAAAATAATTTTCGTCTTGTTGGATTATGAAATTGATTATTTTAAAGGCGAGAGCGTGGTAACAAACAGAAGCAAGATAATTACCAGGAAGAACAGGAATTAAAGACAAGAAATGGTAATGAAGAGACAGAGAGAGAGAGATAGAGAGTGTGTGTGTGTGTGTGTGTGTGTGTGTGTGTGCACTCAAGCAAGTCTATCAGGTCTCACGGCTGTCAGGACTGTGTCTTTAGTGTGTGTGTGTGTGTGTGTGTGTGTGTGTGTGTGTGTGTGTGTGTTTTGCGAGGCTGTCTGATTGACGCCTTCGTCATGGCTGCCACTTTTCTGAAGGATGAACAGATCCGACACTAAATGAGTGCAGAGATGGACAAAGGGGAAAAAACAAGTGGAGAGGCAGGCAAAGGTCCTCATGAGTCCCCCCAATACCTCACACACACACACACACACACACACACACACTTTTTATCAAAGAGCCACTTCCATGGTGTTTCTAATATTTTCACCCCAGCATCTTCCAGGGTTGCCAGATCATACTAATAAAATCCCGCTTTGGCAGGGTTAAGATGCACACTGTTCTTCTGGCTACGTCTCAAACCCTAGCCCACTGAACACACTCTTCTCTAGGGTAGACTGTAGTTGCGTACTTTTTACTTGACTGTTGCGTAGAGTACACATGGCCTTGTATTGTGTAGTGTTTTATCATCGCAGTTTACATTGCACACACACACACACACACACACATACAGTATATCTTCTGATCACAAAGGAAGATTTTTTTATATTCTTATACAAATCAGTGACTCAGATGGAGTAATTTATAATCCAAACAATTCAGTTTAATTCCGCCTCTAAACCCAATGAATTTTCTTTCACTTCTGTATCAAATATTTCAGTTTAATCATGTTCCCAAAAACAATTAATCGGTTTTATTCCACTTTTAAAGCAAACAGTTGAGTTTAATTCTGTTGTCATGCCAAACAAGTCAGTTTTACTCCATTTCTAACCCAAATAATTTTGTTTAATTTGGTTTATTCAACTTTTAAACTAAACAGGTTAAAGGTAATTGTGTCTAAGCTGAATAAATACATTTTATTCCACTTCCAAATCAAAAAATTCAGTTTATTTCTGTTTTTAAACAACAACAACCATTTGAACCATTGAACAAAGTAATTCTGTTTAACTTTGTTTCTAAACCAAATCAATTTTATTCCACTCTAAACCAAATAATTTCGTTTAATTCTGTTTATTCCAGTTTTAAACTAAAGAATTAAATGTAATTGTTTCAAAACTAAATAAAGAATTTTTCCCCCATTTTTAAATAAATTTTTTTAGTTTATTTTGTTTCCAAACATAAAGAACCATTTTTTAACTGAATGATTAATTTCAATTCTGTTTCTAAACCAAATAATTCACTTGTTTTGGTGAACAAGTGGTGAACTTGTTCAAGTTTGATTCCACTTTTAAATTAAATAATTCAGTTTATTTCTGTTTCCATACACACAAAAATCAGTTTTGAACAATTTCTGAACCAGATGATTAATTTCAATTCTGTTTCTAAACCAAATAAATCAGTTTTATTCTACTAATTAAATTTTTATTGAATTCTGCTTCTAAAGCACATCACTCTCAATATGAAATGGGTTTGACTCTAGGTTTTAATAAAACAAGAATTTTCAGAAAGGCAACATTTATCTGATTTATTCAATAAAGCCTAAAAAACACGTTTTTGCACACGATGGTCATTTCCATCTTTTTTACATGTGATTATGGGAATAGTGTTTGCTGTGTGAAACAGAAGTACTCATGTAGAAATAGAGTCATGTGATGAGTTAAATGAATCAGATGCCAAATGAATCATGCAGTCATATGATGCATAAAAAGGAATTATATAAGGGCAATTCATTATGAAAAATTCACATGTGATTACAAAATAAATCATGTGATAAAATGAACAAATCATGTGGTGTGATCACTGGGGGGGGGGGGGGTGGATAGGTGCAAATCCTATGTGAAAATAAATTAATCATATGAAGAAATTAAAGAATCACATGATTAATAATGAATCGTATGATTAAACAATTGAATCATGGTGAATAAGTCATATGATAAAATACAGTGAATGAGTGATGTAATAATGAAGCATGTGATAAAAAAACATTTGAATAATATCATTAAACAAATGAATCATGCAGCAAATAAATTAATTATAGGACAACAAAGGATATTTAAATTATGTCATGATAAAATGAAAGAATAATGTGCCAAATTAAACACACAATTAACTAAATGGGTCATGTCATAATGAAACATATGAGAAATATGAATAAGTAAATAAATACATATTTTTAATTAATCATGTGATATATGAATGTAATTATAAATTGTAGTAATGAAACATATGTGAAAAAATATTTAATTAATTTATTTATTCATTAAAATCCATAAAAATATTTTTTATAGTCTTATGATAAATAAATAAAATGTTAAAAGTAATTCTAATAATTTATTATATGATAAATAAATAAATGAATAAATCATATGATAAAATTAATGAAAATTATTTTTAATAATCATGTGATAGATTAATAAAATTATCAAATAAATTGTAATAATTACTGAATGATGCATCAAGAAATAAATCATGTAAAATAAAATCACTTTAAAAAAGAATCATGTGATCAAGTGAATGAATCATGTGATTAAACAAATGAATTGTATGAGAAAAAAAAAAAATCATGAGTCATGAAGAATCACGCTCATGTGAACCATGTGCAGAAACCTCACGGGGAAACATGAAAACGTGAGCGGTATCACACGTGATGTTCTTGCGACGGTTCCGTCCCAGAGATCTGCGCAGCGGATTCCAACACCAGGCTGAAGCAGTGATTCCTGAATCGGGTCATTTAACTTTTTCTTTTGATTTCTTTCCCATTAAAACATGAGAACTTTCAGCTCTCGTCCCACCTGCGGCTGAATCTGAAGCATGCAGCTGATGTGAGTCACTCGTCTCCGGAGAGAGTCGAACCGAGTCTCGTTTGGTTAGACGTTCGGGTTCTGCTTTCTGACTCTGAATCGCGAGCGTCTGGCCGCAGACTTGGCTGTTTGGACTGAGGAGCCATTGTCAGTAGAACAGTGTGAGTGGGAGAGAGACAGCTGGCCAGATCAGTACGCTTCCAGGAAGTCACGGAGCTGTTTGCAGAAGGAACATTTTCCTCCTTTCGAGAAACACTTTCAAGTCTCGTGTCCGATATTAACACACATCTCATCTGTGTGAAGCGACAAAATGTGGCGGTTTTTCTTTTCCATTTGCATCTAAACCTGAGATTTTCCAGATGTTACAGTATGAGTTTGACTCATGAGTCAAAGATTCAGTATTTTTGATGATATCATGGAATCTGTTACAATTCGATACAATTTAGAATCATGAGTCATTATTATATTATACAACTTCTATTTACACGACAAAATCCCCAAGCGGTTCCGTTCCGCGAGCACCGAACACTCCTCATTTAAACGAGATAAAGAAAATGTCATGGTATTGATGCGCGAGTGTTTACTCTACACAAGGGCGTCCATGCTGATGTGTGTGTGTGTGTGTGTGTGAGAGTAAGATGTCTGAATGAATCCTGACGTGCTGTAAAGCACATATTTGACTAAGCATCAGGACAAAGGCGGATATTAAAGAGCCGTGACACTCATCACCTCGTCCTTTTGTATTCAATCATTTCTCTTTTCAAACAACTCCTCCACTCTCCGGATGAAAACTTTTTATTATTTTTTATCTTTCCCTCATTAATAACCCTAAAGTGATGATTCATCGTTCGCCCGCACCTGCTCAAACGTGGAGAACCGGCGAAGGCGCAGTCATTAAAAAACGCTTTCTCTCTCCAGAGCAAACAAACCCACCTGTGCTCTTTTTTACAGGCCGCGTATCAGCGATATCTCCGAGCCGCGCGTAAAGGTCACATCACCGAGCCCGCGCGGCAAAGAGATCGCAAACAAACACGGCATTATGGGTAAGCAAACCGCATTTCAGGCCTGAGTGAAGGTGAGGAGCCTCGGCACACAGGCAAACACATTAAGTCCAAATCAAAAATCAAACCACGGGGTCAGGGTCAGCGCCATGGAAACACTCTGGAATAGTTACAGCTCCGAACTCTGATGAAATATTAATAACCGTGTTATCTCATAACACTGAGAAACATGTTTTTATTTATTTAAATTTATAATTTTTTTTACCTGTTTTAGAGCAAAATGTGAGAAACACATTAAACGGACTGGAAATAATGTAAACACAATGAGGATAAGAAACTAGTTTTTTTTTTATCCATTTGTTTTGGATTTGGAAGAAATCATTGTTTTGAGGTTTGGAAATGCGATGACTGGCTGTAAAAGTTAATTAAAACCAATTGTAGTTTAAAAGTGAAATGAAATCAATCAACAAAAAATAGATTGTTCGGTTTGGAGTTTTTTTGGAGTGGAAAAGTGATTTATTAGGTTTCGAAGCATTATAAAATCAAGCTGTTCATGGAATAAAAGCAACTGATTCATTTGAGATTTGAGGAACGCAAAACCAAACTGATTCACGAGGTTCGGAATTGGATTATTCCAATAAATATTTCTTCGGTCACTGGGTTTGAACATGGAATTAAACCAAATTGTTTTGTTGGGTTAGAAATCAGGGGAGAAAGAAAAAAACCCCTAATTTGTTGGATTTAGATCTTACAAGCAGAATAGAATCAATTTATTTACTTTAGATATTGATTAAAGTGGATTTATTTTGTTTGGAAGTGGAGTAAAATTGATTCATTGGGATCTAGATTGTAGAGGTAAAAATGAAACCACTTATGTGTAGACGCTGAATAAAGCTGATCACTGGGTTTACTGTCGATGTAGAACATTTAAATTAATTGTAATTTAATATAAATACATTTTAATTTAAATAAACGCAGCTAATGATTTATTTGATTTGTAATTAGAAGTATCCAGTCTATTGAGTTTGGAATTTTAAAAAAAATGGTTTATTTGGTTTGTAAATGAGATAGTCTGGTTGTTGATTGTCTGGGTTTAAAAGTAGCATAAAACTGAAAAAAAAAATATACTGCGAGATAAATAGAGAACAGCAATTCTTTGGGAAGAACTGGGAATAGGAGAATCGATTGTGTTTTGTAATTGGAATAATCCAGTTTACTGTCTCTGGAAGTGGAATAAAACTGAATTATTTGGTTCAAAAGTGGAATAAAGCTAATTCCTTGTGTTTGGAAACAACAATAAACTTATGCTCACTCACTCTCTAATCCTGTATTCAGGGTCATAGGGGGCCTGGAGCCAGGAGACTAAGGGCATGAGGCGGGGTACACTGGCCGGAAATCGAACCCAGACCGTGCTGCTTACAATTAATTACGTTTTTATTTTTATGTGGAAGTGAAATAAAATGGATTTATTCTGTTTAGAAACTGAATTAAACTAAATAGTTTGGTCTAAAAGTGGAATAAATAGAATAAAACTAAATTATTTGGTTTAGAAGTGGAATGGAACTCATTTATTGGGTTTAGACACAGAATTAAGCTGAATTGTTTGGTTTAAATGTTAAATTAAAACAGATTTATTGGGTTTGGAAATTAAAATTAATTTTAATTATTAGCTATAGAAATAAAAGATTTTTTTTACCATTTGGTTTAGAAACAGAATTACACTGAATTGTTTGGTCGAAAAGCAGAATAAAACTGATTCATTCAAATGGAATTAAACTGAATTGATTGGTTTGTCACTGGGTCACTGTTTTTTTTCACACAGAATTAAGATGAGTCTTTCTTTGTGCTGATGTTTACTGGATCATCAAAGAGGTCTTAATGAAAAGTGTTAATGAAAAGTCACTATTCAGCTTTGTAAAGCCCGGAAACATCGTCCGCTCGTCTCGCTCTCCTCAGAGCCTGAGAGAATCCTGGAGAAGGCCAAGGCTTTGGGTTTAACGCTGGTATTTTAGTATTCAAGATAAAGAAAAGTAGAAGAATGTAATCACTAAACTGTGAGTATTTACGAGTGTAAAACTTTCTCCTTTAAAAGGTCACGTCCTTAAACGCTCCACACACGAGCTCGCTTAATTAAAATGCATAAGCCCAAGACGAGAAGCCATGAATAATAATAATAATAACAATAATAAAATACACTGGTGAAGGATTTTTTACTTAATTTCTGTTAAGAAAACCCTCAGGGTGTGAAAGAGAGAGAGAGAGAGAGAGAGAAAAGAGAGAGAGAGAGGATATAACTCTTTACTGTTCATCTGCCTCCATGCCGCTTCCTCGGTTATTTCGGTCGCCCCTCGGGTCTCTGTGCCTCTCTCACGCCCCAGTTGTCTAGGTGTGGACCTGTTTAAGAGGTTCTGCGGGTCGAGACCCCAGCGAGGGAGAATCATTACAGAGCTGTATGCAGGTCTGTGGGGCCGCCTCCTACATCCATGACCTCCTGACCCTGGATAAATCTCTGTAATGATTTCAGCTGCAATGATTCACACACACACACACACACACACATATTATTATTATTATTATTATTATTATTATTATTACTATTATTATTATTATTATTATTATAGGAAGATGAAGATGAAATGTGTGTACTCTGCCAGTGATGTAACAGGAAGAAGCGGAGCCAGCACAGAGTAATGACATCAGATTGTTACTCGTTATTTATTTATTTACAGAATTCTGTTTTTCATGGTTTTTAACGAATGTATGACAGCAGGAAAGACAGAAAGAATATTGTGGTGGTGGAAGTAGTGATGGAAAGTAGTGATGGAGGGACAGTGTGAGAAACCAAAAAAGGATTAAAGAAAAGAAAGAAAGAAAGAAAGAAAGAAAGAAAGAAAGAAAGAAGAATATCGATTAAAAGAAATTTAAAATATTGCTTATAAGGGATTAAATAAAAAAGAAAGAAAGGAAGAAAGAAAGAAAGAATATTGATTAAAAAGGATGAAAAGAAAGAAAGAATATTGATAAAAAGGATTAAAGAAAGAAAGAAAGAAAGAAAGAATATTGATAAAAAGGATTAAAGAAAGAAAGAAAGAAAGAAAGAATATTGATAAAAAGGATTAAAGAAAGAAAGAAAGAAAGAAAGAAAGAAAGAAAGAAAGAAAGAAAGAAAAAAGAAGGAATATGGATTAAAATAACATTTTAATATTGCTTATAAGGGATTAAATAAGAAAGAAATAATATTGATTAAAAAGGATTAAAAGAAAGAAAGAAAGAAAGAAAGAAAGAGTATTGATTAAGAAGGATTAAAGAACGAAAGAAAGAAAGGAAGAAAAAATACTGATTAAAAGAAAAAAAATTATTATAAGAGATGAAATAAAAAAGAAAGAAAGAAAGAATATTGATTAAAAAGGATTAAAGAAAGAAAGAAAAAAGAAAGAATAGGAAAGAAAAGTAAAGGGGAAGGAAGTGATGG
>JAQKPX010000012.1:38147037-38157368 GCA_030068255.1 Clarias angolensis
CCAAATGTACATAGTTAAAAACATTTACAGAATTTAGAAATAAAGAGAAATAAAGATAATTCATGTACAGAATTTCTGTAGTGAAATGAATGTACAGAGTTTATTTAGTTAAACTTATATACAGTATTTATATAGTAAAAAAATATACACAGACCTTTGCAATTATCTAGTACCTAGTATTCTATAACCTGAAAATATAAAGCTAAAATCAACTTATTCGACATCACACACACACACACACACACACACACACAGACGAAGATGCCAAATACAGCCACAGTGAGTGAGGAAGAAGTGGAGTGAAAGTAGGCCAGTATTTAAAAGCGTACACACTCGCTCCAGGTCGCTGCGTGGTTAATAAAAGCCGTCGCTGTTTCACGCTAACATCGCGAGCGCTCTGTGTGACAGGAGCACAATAAACGTCCGGGTCGATGCTCACTGACACTGCCGTAATGGCTTCATTGTTAGCTTGTAAAGTACATTAGTGTGTATTTACAGGGTTCTACACACACACACACACACACACACACACACACACACACACACTGCTGCTGTATTAGAAGAGTGGATATGTGTGTGTGTTACAGCTCGATAATTCAGTGTGTCCTTTTATGAGTGTAGTGTCCAGCAGAAGTGCACTTCCTAATGGATCTGTGTGTTTATGTTTACAGATTCTAATGCTAACATGGCATTTCGTTTCTTTATTTTATACTATTACTGACTCATCAGACATGCCTACCTACAGGACGCGCGGAGACCTTTTAGCTAGCTGGTCCGCGTAATTCTAATTCAGATATTAATTTGTGGATTGTATTTACACACTTACTCGATATTGTATTTTATTTTCATCTGTAGAAAGTCATTCTACTTAGCATTCGTCCACGCTATCTAGCTAAGCGGCTTTTTATGTAACGCTAGCTTGTAATTCAAGCTCGACTTCTTTATTCTTTACATTACTTAGTCATTTGTTTATTTATTTATTTTTTAATGTAAGCTAACATTAGCTTGCACTGGGTACTGGGTAGTTTATTTTAATCGCAGGTTAACGTGCGTTAGCCAGCATGAGTGTACGAACGTTAGCTAGCTTGTTATTAAATTAGCTCAGATGTGAGATTTTTATTGTTCAATATTTAAAAAAAAAATATTGGATAGGAATGAAATAGTGTAGTTGGAGTTAATATTGGATTAACTTCAGCCAAGTGTAAATAGTTAGTGTAAAATGCTACTAGCTACAGTAGCTAGTTTAGTTGTATGTTTGAGAAAAATGCTGTAATATCACTATTTATCAACAACAACAATAATAATAATAATAATAATAACAACATGTTGTGGTTATAATTTTTTATTATTTATTTTTTTTCTTGGTACTTTTCCTGATTTTCTCCTTAATTTAGTCGTAGTGAATTCCCACCCGTCATTAGGCCACTCCCACATCAAGCCTACAACTACCAATCAAGGAAGGGCTGAAGACTATCACGTGTTTCCTCTGAACCACATGACGCCAGACAACCGCATCAGCCCGTGATTGGCCGCGATTGATGTGAAAGCGCTAGTTAGACTATAGTCCCTCCCCCTCTGAGTGCGCTCAGCCAATCGGCTCCCTCCAGGCCCCGGCTGCCAAAGCCTACAGCATCACCCGGGATTCAAACTCGCGATCATTATCAGCTCATTACCGCTGCGCCACTTGGAGGCACAATTTGTAGTTTTTAATCAGCATGATTAACCCGCAAGCTAGCATGACTAGCAATGACTTGAGAAACGAGCGTTATTAGAGGGATTATAAATAAATAAATAAATAAATAAATAAGGTTCTATGGTTCTAAACCGACACCTGGGTTCTGTCCTCCGCCCGGCGCAGGAGCCACAGAGGAGCTGGAGGTGATTCCCGATCCGGCGAAACAGACAGACAGCGTGGTGAAGATCGCCGGGATTAGCGCGGCCGTGCTGGTGTTCATCCTGCTGCTGCTCATGGCCATCCTACTGGTGAAGAAAAGGTGAGAGGATTTATTCACCATCTCTCTCTCTCTCTCTCTCTCTCTCTCTCTCTCTTTATCTCGGTCTCCGTTTTTACTACGCTACACACCATCTCCATGTTCATCACACACACACACACACGCACACACACACATCTGTACAGCTGCACTGCTACATGCTCACCACTCGGTGGCAGCACTAAGCTGAAGTCAAGAAGTGCGTGTGCGCGCGTGTGTGTGTGATTGTGCTGCTTGTTTTCCTCTGATGGCGTGAGTGTTTCCAGTGTCCTGTCCGCGGTTTAACAATCAGGGCAAGTTTCTTTTCTTTTTTTTTCATTTTTTCCATTTTTCATTAAAGTGTTTGCTGTTGCCATGGTGACCATAACATTATAACATTATAATAATAGTTCTCATAAAATCTACAAACAAACACACGGAGAGAGAGAGAGAGAGAGAGAGGTGCAGTGTGTCCGACTCTAAAGATGGACAGAGGAAGAAGAAGAGACGAGAGTGAAAGAGGGAAAAATGAGAGTAACGTACATATAAAATAGGGACATTTTACACACACACACACACACACACACACACACACATCGTGTGTCTGACTGCATCTCTCTCTCTCTCTCTCCTTTCATTTTTTTCTTTTCTCTTCTTTCTCTCTCTGCTCTTGTTTCTTCTTTCTTAACGTCTCTCTCTCTATCTGTCTCTATTATTTGTCAGTCTCTGTCCTCCTTTTGCTGTCTTTCCGTCTCTATCTTATTTTTTTCTCATTCTTTCTCTCCGTGTTTGTTTTCTTTCTTTTTTCCCCTCTCTCTATCTCCGTTTCAATCTTTCTGTCTATTCGTTCCTTTCCAGTTTCAAATTATTTCTCTCTCTCACACACACACACACACACACACACACACACGGTCTTTCGCCCGTCTCTCTGTAAAAGTGCATTTCTGGGGTTGAGTAAATGAGAATTTATACCATTATCATATCTGTGTGTGTGTGTCAGCGGTGACGCGGAGGACGAGTGTGTATCTTGGCTCAGCTCGCGGCGGTTCGGTGCCGCTGGCATGAAGCCGTCCTGGACCAGATCCAGACTCAATGCTCGCTTAGTGAATTTTCACGCAGAGAGAACTTTCATAAAAATAAACACAGCTCGGATCGTTCGAATCGAACAAACGGTGAGTGACGCACCGCGACGCTCATCAGTAACGGCCGGGCCTCTGGATATTAGACCATGCTGGACCTCCTGAGTGTCACGCGTTCACACACGTTCCCAAAGAAGCCGGTTCCTGAACCAGATCCTCATCGCGGGACAATAAAACATTCCGGTGATAACAGACAACATTGTTTTTACAAAGCGCGTCGGCCAAGCTAACACCCGGTGCTGTTATAACTCCAAATCTGGGGTGTTCGAGTCAAACCGGGACTTATTACCAGGATCATTTCTGGTGAGTGAAGATGTAAAAACAGGCGATTGATATTTACAGAAGACTTTAATCACAGAGACTCTTAGCCGCAGAAGCTCATTTGAAGGTTTTAAAGAACACTGTATGTCTGTGAATGACGATCCCGGCCGAGGAGACTCGGAGCTCACCGCACTCCTGAGAAAGTTCAGCTGATGGAACGCACTGAACCTGATCACTGAAAGTCAACATGGCCAGCTTGAGTACACACACTCAGACATTACAGGACCTCGGCTGGGAGTTATCGCCACGTCCCCCGTACAGTCCCGACCTCGCTCCAAGAGACATTCCCACATTAAGGAGTTCCTGGGAGGCCGGCGTTTCAGATCACGCCTCTGGCATACTGGGAAAACTTTCTACCTTGAAGGGGTCCAAGCACTAGTGAAATGCCGGGATAAGTACCATACATTAGTGTAGCAGGAGATTATACAGAGAAATAAAGGACGTGTTCACTCTGAGAACTGTGTTCTGTTATTCTGTACAATCCCGCTTTGACTCGAACGCCCCTCTTGTATTGCAGCCAGAGATTCGAAAGCGTTCTCTGATTGTCGCCGGGTTAAATGAAGCCGTTAGTGCTTCCCGATACAAACGAGTGAAGATAAATATGATGTGTTTAACTGAAACAAAGCCATGTCATGTTCTATATCCATTTTTTTTAACTCCATGACACATTTTTCACCTTTTTTTCCTGTAAAGTTTGCTTTTTATTTTCTACGACCACACTGCCCCCTGGTGTACACACTCGTACACACAGTGACAGCAACGTGTGCGCCGAATCCTCTGCTCCTGAAGTACAGAGGGGCTCTTGTGTACACCCATGTTTTTTTTTTTCTTTCTTTCTTTTTTTCCCTCCATTCTGCAATCATGAATCTTCTTTCTCTTGTCGGGAATTAGTTTGGACTGAAACTCGCTGATTTTCCGCGGGTCCGTGCAGATGCGATGTCTGATGTCTTTAAGTTTGGCCTTTGAGAGATACTGCATCTTTAAAATGGTGGTTACGACCATGCTTGTTTTTGTTTGTTTTGTTTAATTCAGCTGCTTAGATGTTTGATTTGCGAAATTTTTTATTATTTTTTTTATTATAATAATTTGTGAATAGCTGTGGGTTTTTATTCCTGGATTAAAGACTGATGAATCGGACAGACGTAATCAGAAACTTGTGCCACTTTTTAATGGCGTGTCATACCACGGTATTGACTGTAGGGCGGCACAATATGAGGGAAATATCACATAACAATATTCAAAAATATTTCATGATGTAATAGATTTAAATTGTAGCAACATATTTTTAAAGGTTAAAATAGTAAACAAAAACTATTCTTTGTTTTTTTCTAAAGTTGGTTCTAATTTTTCTATTATAAAATTACATCATATCTATATTTTAATGCTTAGAATTGTGTAAAAATATTTAACAAATATTTAAAACTAAAATGACAATTTTTTTTTATTTTAAAGTGCAAAATTTTAACATTATTGTAACTACTTACAATGGGGGAAAAAAACGAAAAAAGTTATCACAAAAAATATATATTTTCATGGAAATGTATCGCAATATTTTTGATATATCCTATTATATATTAGTAGTAGTTTGTTTAATTAAAGAAAAAGAAAATTGGCACATTTACTTTGAGGTAGTGTGCAAAATAGTAAAATGAATTAATTCATTAATCATAAATAAATAAGTAAATAAATATTAAAGAATTAAATCAACTTTGCATGCTAAGGTGTTTTTATTTTTACTTAAAAAAAACAAAAAAAAATATATATATATAATTTATTGTTTTTTTTTTTTCAAGCTGCATGCAAATTGTTAACTAATACTGCGTTTGTTAAATGAGATCAAAACGATTTATTATTATTATTATTATTATTTTTTTTTTTTAAATAAACCCAGGCACAATTTGCTGCTTCTGTTGGAAAGAGTGTTTGCATTGACCCGTATTCTCTATTTTCTTCATTCTGTTTGTGCTGTTTGCTGTTTTTTCTCACTCGCTCGCCAGGAGGACCTACTATTCTTACTCATATTACCTGTAAGTAAAAAGAAACCCAAGGGTGCTGCTTAAAGCCGAGTCCAGGGCTTGTTGGTCTTTGTCTCTCCTCGGTTAGTTCTGTTAGTCTTTTAAAGATGCAGTATCCTTTTTTCAAGTGACTTCCCGCTTTTCAACCAAGCGATCACAATCACAACGATCACGCTGCCATGTTTCCCAGCTCCAGCGACATGCTCCGTGCTCTCCATGACCCGAGCGCTGTGTTAGTTGAAAAAAGAATGCTGCATTTGTGTCTGTCTTTTTTTATTCATTTATTTTTTTTTCTCTTTCATTCTTTCTTATTTTTGTTGGTGTTGCGTGTGCATGTGTGTGTACAGTACGTGTGTGCCGGGTTATCACTCATCATTCATCTCTTAGTACCTTCCTACACACTCAGCGGTGTACGTACAGTATATACCCTAAATGTTGGTTTGTTTTATTTAGTTATGTTTGTTTCTATTTTGTTGTGTCTGAGTTTATGAGCAGAGCACAAAAGCAAAAAAACGATGTTGAAAAAAAAAAGTTGATTTATTTCTGTAATTCAATTTAAAAAATGAAACCGATATATTATGTCGATTCATTACAGGCATTTCACGTCATATCATACTGTGTATGACTGTCTATCTGACTAATACAATTTGAATACGATTTTACACACAGTCTGATATACTCCAAGTGTTTATTTCTTTTAATTTTTGATCATTATGACTTACAGCTAATAAAAACCCCAAATTCAGTATCTCAGAAAATTTGAATGTTGTTGGAAAAAGTTCAATATTGGAGACTCACGGTGTCACAATCAGATAATTAACTCAAAACACCTGCAAAGGTTTCCTGATTCACAAGGAGTGAACAGCAGCTGGAGTCAGTGCTTCAAGAGCCACCACACAGACATATCCAGGACCTGGGCTACAACTATCGCATTCCTTGTGTCTAGCCACTCTTGAACCAGAGACAACGTCAGAGGACGTCTTACCTGGGCTTAGAACGAAAAGGATTGGACTGTTGCTCAGTGGGTCAAAGTCCTCTTTTCAGATTAAAGTAAATTTGCATTTCATTTGGAAATCAAGGTCCCAGAGTCTGGAGGAAGAGAGGAGACTCTGGGACTCTGGGACCCCAGTTTGCCTGAGGTCCAGTGTAAACTTTGGACAGTCAGTGGTGGTTTGTGGAGCCATGTCATCTGCTGATGTTGGTCCACTGTGTTTTATCAGGTCCAAGGTCAGTGCAGGTGTCTACCAGGACGTTTTAGAGCACACTGCCAAGAGTACTAATACCTGGTGGAAGTACCATGGTGTCCCTGTACTTGATGGACCAGCAAACCTGCCCGACCTAAACCCAACAAAGAATCTAAGGGGTACCGTGATATGGAAGATGTGAGACACCAGACCAGACAAACGCAGAACAGCTGAAGGCCTTTATCAGAGCAACCTGAGCTTCCATACAGTAACATCTCAGCAGAGACACAGACTGATCACCTTCATGCCACGCCGCATTGCTGCAGTAACTCATGCAAAGTGAGCCCCGACCCAGTACTGAGTGCTGTTCATACTGTTCAGTAGTCCAACATTTCTATGGTTAAAAATCTTCTAGAATGTTCTATATATTAATTTTCTGGGATAGTGAAGTTTGAGTTTTCATTAGCTGTAAGCCATAATCATCAAAATTAAAGGAAATAACACTTGAACTATATCAGTCTGTGTGTAATGAGTCTATATATGAATTTCACTTTTTGAATTGAATTACTGAAATTAATCAACTTCAATGATATTAAAATCTTTTGAGAAAAAAAATGTGCAAAAATACATAAAAATCCCCAAAAGTTTACTAAACGCAGTTGTTCACTTTGTTAACTGCAACAAGTAGAAGGGAAATGAAACCCACCATGGACCTGGTTAAATACTGAATGAAGTACTGATGCTGCAATCAGAAAAGTGACCGTGGCGAAATTTATCACAATATGAATCATATCATTTCGTCCAGTGTAAACACATTTAAACATTTAGCTCTGGTTGTAGTTCTAGTTTGATGAATCACTGGTAAGAGTTTAGCAGCGGAACCTTCAGCATGCTCATACAGTGATCTTCTGCTGGGCTTTCCTGAGTGTTTCCTTCAGACCTAAAGCTGTCTCCTTCTGTTCATGCCTCTCTCTCCTGTGTCTTGCTGGTGGATCCTGATGTTTCGGTATCAGGGTGGCTGTTGTTTAGAAATAATAATAATAATAAAATGATTAATAAAGCGGTCGTTTTGTCAGGAAACTGGCGAAGAAGCGCAAGGACGCGGCGGGAAACGCGAGGCAGGAGATGACCCACATGGTGAACGCCATGGACCGGAGTTACGCCGAGCAGAACACGCTTCACACCGAGGAACCCGTGACCGTCACCTTCATGGACTCGCACAGCTTCAACAACCGATGTAAGTGCAGATTCGACCTTCTACATACTGCATATACGAAGCGTTACCTGGGGAACGGCCTCGGCTTAGGGCGTTAGAGTCCTGTTCCAATAATTGTTTTAAACAAAAATTATACAATTATTTGACATTTCTTTCCTAAATATCCCCTAGGCCAAGTGAAGCCAAACATTTGTACTGATATTTAACTTATTTATTGTTTAATTATTTAAAAATGAAGGATCTGAACAAGAACCTGAGTATAATTCAGTGTTCATACGTGGAGACGTTAGAGTTACATTGTTATGTGAAATAGCATTTTTTTTTTTTAGCCATTTTTACTCCAGTAACATAAAAACAAACATTTTAACTTTTCTATATACTTTATTTATTTTGACACTATATATTCAGTAGCTACAAATGTACAGTGTATATTAAGTACAAAAAAAAAAAAAAAATACAACTGAGCTACTTAAAAAGTAATGATTTTTTTTGTTTGTTTCCTATTTGAATTTCTTTGATTTAATTAATTTGAAAGCGAGTTTTTCTTTTCCTTCAGTAATAAATAGATTTCTCATCAAATGATTCAAAACCCAAACCCCACACACACCCACACACACACACAAACCTACCGGGAAGTCCACGTAGGTGTGAAATTTTTTTTATCTTCCACACTATAAAACTTTCTTCAATTTATTTCTTTGTTGTGGTTTGTCTTGGTTTTATTCTTTCCTTATTCTTAATAAGGAGGAAAAATAGCTTAACCCTAATAAAACTGACTGCAGTTATTAATGGTTGCTGAAGAAAATTCTATTTGGTACCAAGTTTCAGAGCGAATGTGATGGGAGAGGTTGCAGGTTTGCAAGAGCTTGCAACACTTATCATCAAGAATCTTGTAGCCAAGTTCAGGATTTAGCGTCATTTCAAAACTAGCCGAGGAGTTTTCAGGGTTTCAAGGTTGTTTTGGTTTTAGTTCTTCAGAATCTTTTGGCTTGCAAAGAATAAAAAAAAAAAAAAGAAAAAAAAATGCTTATTTCAAGAACTTTTAAAGAATTTTTGATCTTTTAAACTTGTGATTGTAACTGCAGGCTTTTATGCTTCAAGTATAAACATTTTAAAATAATTAGCTGAATAGTTTCTGAATTTATTTCTGAAAGTTTATTTATGATTTAATAAGGGCTAAACCATTGTATGAAAAAACCTATATTTTAACTTCATAATATATTTATAATCTTTGTTTAGTTTGTTTTAACATTAAAATTAAACAGTTTAAGGAAGTCAATAATGTATATTTTTCTTTATATTTCCAAAGCTTGTGTTTTTCAGTGTTTACTGAAATTAATTACCATAGTTCAATAATGATATAATAGAGATTTCTTTTGTCCCGTATTTTGTCTTTTTCATTTAGCAAAAGCACTAAACAAGATAAATATATATATATGCATTATTATTATTATTATTATTATTATTATTATTATTGCAGTGCCCAACGACCCACTTGTGCCCACAGCTGTGCTTGGTGAGGTTTTTATTAGTCATAATTTTTATTCCATCTTATTTTATTTTATGTTCCTCCCATGCATCAGCGGTCTTCAACAAAACCACATCACTTACAACTAACTCATTTCAACTCACTGTTACACTACAGCTGTTCTAATTAAGCTCATAGGTTCATTTTACACAAGTGATGTGAAACACTGTCTATTGAAGTTAGTACAGAGAGTTGGACACCGCTGATCCTCTTGCTGCACTGCATTTCCCATCATACCTTGGTGTTTTGCTTATCGGTCATAACCACTGTGTCCACAGAGTGTTTTTGTGTGACTAAATTATTAAGATTATGATATAACCGCCAGGATGTCAGGGATGCTGCTGATTTGACTGACGGGGCTCTGAACTGATCAGGTTCCGAACATAACAGTTTATAACTAGTAACTGGACGTCAAAGTTAAAATACCAAGAACAATGATTTTTTTACAATTTTAATCAAATATCCATGATTTCCTAGTAATGATTTAATAATTAATAGTATCAAGTAGTGTAGCTTTATACACTTGGCGATTTTAAAAATAACTTTTATTTTCTTAATGTAACACCATTTATCTTTCAAAGTTTAACTCAGGATTATTTTTATTGCTTTTTAATTATTTCCTTTTTTTTAATGATAAGACCTATAATAAGTTAAATTCTTATTATTATTGTTACTTTTCGTTAGATGCTAAAAAAGGGACACAATTTAATAGGACATTTTCTGTGGACATGTGGTCCTTGGTGGGGCGTGTTTGTGTGTGTGTGTGTGTGTCTGTGTGTCTGTGTGTGTGTGTGTGTGTGTGTGTGTGTGTGTGTGTGTGAGAGAGAACAGGTCCTCATTACGCAATATGCACAACATTGGGTACTTATTAATCAGATACAAATTCTGAAATCACCAGAAATCTGTTTCCATGATGTCCCCAAGAGGGGTGTGCGCGCGTGTGTGTGTGTGTGTGGGG
>JAQKPX010000012.1:38286786-38299669 GCA_030068255.1 Clarias angolensis
TATCCCATCACAGTTCAGAAGTGAAGACTTTATGGAATTCTTTAATGAAAAAATCAATAGTATCAGGAAAAAAATAATGGAGGTTCAACCTCTAATAGTATCTCATGATCCTGTTCAGCCTATAGCTTCACATTTAGATTTTCAGTGCTTTACAGGTATAGGACAGGAAGAGCTATATAATCTTATTACCTCGGTTAAATCAACAACATGCCTGTTAGAACCAATCCCAACCAGATTTTTTAAAGGAAGTGATGCATACGGCTAGAGAGCCACTTCTACATATTATCAATTCCTCATTATATCTTGGTCACGTCCCTAAACCTTTCAAATTGCCAGTTATTAAGCCTCTTCTTAAAAAATTAAATTTAGACCTTAATGAAATAACAAATTAGAAACCGATTTCAAACCTTCCATTTATATCAAAATATTAGAAATGGTGGTGTCAGCTCAAATATGCACATTCTTGCAGGAAAACAACATCCTCAAATAATTTCAGTCAGGTTTCAGGCCCCATCATAGTACAGAAACTGCACTAGTTAAGATTGCAAATGACTTGTTTTTAGCTTCGGACCAAGGCTGCATCTCAATACTAGTCTTACTTGATCTTATTGCTGCATTATAGATCATTATAGATCATAATATTCTCATAGATCGCTTACAAAATCACATAGGTATTCAGTAAGAGGCACTAAAATGGTTTAGATCATACCTGTCTGATCTGGAGAACTGTCTGGTGTAATGCCAGTGAAATATGGAGTCCCACAAGGGTCAATTTTAGGACCTCTGCTGTTCTCAATATACATGCTTCCATTGGGTAACATCATTAGAAGACATGGGATTAGTTTCCATTGTTATGCTGATGATACCCAATTATATATTTCAACTAAACCAGACAAAATGTTCTGCATCCTCAAGAAACAAGCTTCAGTTAGTCCAAAATGCAACCGTCAGGGTTCTCACTAGATCCAGAAAATATGATCATATAAGCCCAATATTTTCATCCCTGCACTGGCTACCTGTTCACTTTAGAATTAGTTACAATATAGTATTACTTACATACATGGCTTTAAATCGTTTAGCTCCCATATATCTAACCAGTCTTCTGATATGCTACAATCCACCACATTCGTTAAGATCGCAAAACTCTGGACTTCTGGTAGTTCCCAGAATATTAAAATCTACAAAAGGGGGTAGGGCATTTTTAGCTCCAAAGTTTTGGAACAGCCTTCCAGACAATGTTTGGGGCTCAGACACAGTTTACAAGTAGACTCAAGACGCATCTCTTTAATCTGGCCTACACGTAATTCATCCAATAACCTCATACTCCAGTACATCTATCCTGAATGGCAACTACGCTAATTCCTTCGATCTGTTCTTTGTTTTTCTACCTATCCTGAGGCATTTGGAGATTGTGACAGCTTCAGTAGACAAAGGATCCTGAGGATCTTGAAAGGATCCTGAGGCATTTAGAGGAGGACACAGTTTGTTGGATTCTACTCCTTGACTGGAACAAATCACTCTTTGAAACACACCTATTATCTGTTGGAGTCTCAGTGTTGTTCTGAGGAAAGATAAACTCCTCCCACTGGCTAGAACCTTCTGTGCAGTGTGTGACACATTACACGGGCAGGAAAGTCACTATATCTGTGTGTGTGTGTGTGTGTGTGTGTTTTGGAGGCGTGGCCTTGTATTTAGATTACCCGGACTGTGTCCCTTGTGAATAGCGTGTGGGTGTTTCCTGTCTCATTAGGGTGTGATCTTGTTTGTAGATTACCCAGACTGTTCCCCTGGGAATAGTGTGTGGGCATGTCCTGTCTCAGGTAATCAGTTAATGAAGCAACACAGAAAGACTGTACCTTTCCTTGGATTCATATGGATTACATGAACTGAGAAAATTTCTTTTTTAAACAGTTCTTTTTAGTGAGGCGTTTCAAAAAGATTTTTGTGGAGACTGAGACGACTCAAGGTTCACCTTGTTTATTTTCTTTATTTTACAAAAGCGCAATGTCAAATGATGTGCTACACTTACAGATGGTACTCAAGCAGTATAATGTTTTTTGACTGCGCCTCGAGGTGGCAGCATTTGGGTTTGTGCATTTGCTGGCTTTTACCACTGAGTGGCACTATAAAAATATGGACCGATGCCTCAGGCCTTAGTTCCTTCTCTCAAGGACTAATGAGCCCCAACTCCATTAGAGCTGCACATAGTAGCGGATAAAATCAAGTGAAACATTGTAGTTAAACAAATTCATAAACACAGTACTAAAATTACAGTACAAATTTTGAATATAAATGAGATTAAATCTTATTAGGATGGCATTTAAGAAAAGTAAACATTAACACAAAATGGGCTTTTAGATTTGATCATCTGTAATTAGAAAAACTATATGTGTAGGGTTTTGTGTCATCTTATAGTTTGTGTTCTTTCCATTTATCGAAGATTTATTAACTGAAATAAATGAAACTAAATGACCATAAAATTCAAACTTTGTCAGGACGTTCTAGTGCGTCACCGATTGTTTTGCGTTATTATAAGAATTAAATGCAGCAGGCTATAACGTTCTTTAATAAATAATGAAAACATTTTAACAAATTACATTTTTATATTCCAGTAGCAACCCTTTTGCACTGTACCACCGCCGGCAAAACCTTATAAAATACAAGTGAAACATTTAACGAATTTACAGTCACAGTACTAAAATTTCAGTTAAAATTTTTATTTAAATTAAAGATAGGCGTTTCTTATTTGCATCGAATTTAAGCAAAGTAAATGTTAACACAGTGAGCTTTTAGATTATACTATGTATAACACTCGTGCAGCCAGAAAACTTTAGGTGTGCATCAAAAAAAGTGGGTGTGTTTTTGTCAGATCAATGTGCAAAAACTATATAATAAAACTATATAAGCTACATAGCCTTTCTAAGACTCTACTTTCATTTAAGTGCACACACAATGACGACAAAACATTATGAATTTGTAAAATAATGAAAGCAAACAGGGTGCGCTATTCTGTATCAGTTTCGGTGAACTTTGAGCATGTCAGAAAATGAACTGAAACTCTGTGTGTATTTGCCTCAAAGACGTGAAAATTATATATTTATTAAAAGTAAAATGTCTGTTTTAATATAAACTAATGGAAAACAAATTTCAGATTATGTAATTCTTATGAAACGTCAATGGCTCCCGGGACAGTACCGAATTAATTTTAAAATTCTTTTGGTCACATTTAAATGTTTACATGGCCTTGCCCCGCCCTACCTCTTGGATCTGCTTCAGCCCTATGCCCCACCCCGGTCTCTCAGATCATCAGATAAACTTTTGCTGACTGTTCCTAAAACCAAATGCAAGCTTAGGGGTGATCGGGCATTCTCTGTAGCGGCACCCAAATTGTGGAATTGAGGCCACATCACTGAGGGTGTTTAAGTCCCATCTTAAAACTCACAGTTTTCTCTGGTGTTTAAACCAAAATGAGATGTTGATTTTATATATTCTGTTTGATTAGATATGTGTGTGATGTTATTTTAATTCTGTCTTTTATATTATTTTATTATATTTGTCATTTTATATTATTATTTTTTTTTATTTATTTATGTGAAGCACTTTGGGGCAGTTGAGTTGAGTTGAATATAAGTGCCCTAAGACTGTAACGTTTTGCCTGCAGTTCAAGAATATATTACATTTAAATTTTACAGACAAAGGTCCCATCTCTCATGTTTTGCATACAATGTTGAGAAAGCCACAGGGCTTGAGCTCAAACAAAAATTAGAATGAGGAAAGCCCCAGCAAATAACGGACATTTGATTCACTTATCCCAATTTAATGTGTCCCCATAGAGGAATTTCAAAGTCATGGTTTTTAATATTTGATTAAACCTTTGACCAGCTCAAGTGGTAGATACTGGTGGAAATCCTTGGTGCCAGTTGCAAAGTTTGCCAAGTTTACATGTCATAAGTTCTTTTGAAGTTTTAAATTAATGATTGTTGGCATATGCCTATGGATAGACTGGCTATGCCCTACTCCCACCAAAAAAAAGCTAAAATAAAATTAAAATAAATATTTGGGAGAGACGATTTGTGTCTGTCTCCACATAGTTTAGCAGCATCCTTTGGCACCAAGGATGTGATTGTATTTTCATCAGCTTGAAAGTAGTGCAGTGCTTAATCTTCCTGGCTGTGAGGATCTGCCATCCAGGTAAAAGAACTTCATACTTGCTGTGCTTTCTGCCCAGATTTGAGGACATCATGTTTGCTCTGTGTAGTGCACGAAGTGGGTCAGGTAATCACGGACACAGAGAGACAGAACTGCAGTGCAAAGCCGTACGGCGTTTATTCTACTGAATGTGCAGGTGGGCAAAACACACAGTTAAGAGTACGTGTCAGCGGTGTCAAGTCCCAGGTCCTGTGGTAGACAGTGGGGAGTGTATCCGTGCTCGTACGGGCCGGTGGGGTTCAACGGCTCGGTCGAGGCAGATGAGCGTTGGGTCGCAGCCGTAGAGCAGCCAGTGGGTGGCGGTCGTCTCGCCGGCATGTACACAGACGGGGAGTCGTGTGAGTCCGAGTCTGTGGGGAGAGGAGAGTAACATGAGCTACTTGCATACATTCTTTCCTACTCACCAGCATGCACCGTCGCGGTCCTTTTATAGGGTGCGGTCGACCGGCAGATGATGAGGGATTCGCTGCCATTAATGCCGGTGAGTGGCGGTGCCCCCCCCCCCCCTTTATTTATGCCTTTTGTGCTGTCCAAAGTGCTGAATCAGTATCTCCTGCCTTTCCCATGTGATGAGATTAAAGCTGGGCTTTTACGGAGCGCACTGGCTATGAGCCCGTCATCACACTCTGCCACCCGAATTCTGACATTGTATTTTACTCAAGCACTCAGATTCTAAAACATTATCTTTGCTCCACTGCCAAGATTCCAGAACATTGTTTGCTTTGCTGTTCAGATGCAAGGACATGTATGCTCAGTGGCCTGAGTTCGAGAATTTGATTTCCTCACCACATGCTAGATGTTTCTGTTCCAGGAGAGGGGGTGGACAACTGAATGGAGTTCTGTACCCATGGACCACTTTTATTTTGGGGGGAATTTTATTATGTTTCTCGTTGTTTCTATATTCCATATATTTCTTGATGATGATGATGATGATGATAATGATTATTTTGCACAGATGTTTGTCTTTGTCACAGATGTTTGTCACCAAGTTATTTTGCTGTTTTTTTTTTAGCATTGTTATCCTTCTTCAGTTTTGTTTTTGTTTGTTTCTATTTAGTTTAAGCAAAGTCTTAACATCCGCACCTTTGCTCTATCTGCAGTCCAACACATGGCACAGACCCTGTGACAAAGAAACCAGAAGTTAAATACACAGAAGGGTCATTCCTCTGTAAATATATAAAATATTCCTCAAAGCATGGGGATGACTTTGACATTAGCATTGTTCATTGGTTCATTGAAATGAAAATAAGAAATAATAAGATATTTTCTATAAAATCCAAAGTCATGGCTTAGATCAGTTTTATATTTTAAACTCTAGTGATATCTCTTTATTTGTATTAGAAAAAAAACATTTAAACAATAAATTGGGCTGTTTGCTTCTTTGCATCATCCTCCACCAGGAATTATTTTCATGCACAGTTATTGGCCAAGATATACTATAAATTTAGACATTTGTCTCTTTGTTTAACTTTGTCTACATGTTATAGAAGTAGGTATGTTGAATTACAATGAATACAAATGTTTAGAACTTGAACTACAAACAATGTAATGTGATCTGGACTATATTTTATGCACACCATACACGTCAAGCTCATTGAATAATGATGTATTACTGATGATTTACTATTTATGTAATTTAATTTAATTTAATTTCAATAATAATCACATAATGCTATCAATGAGGTTGTTTTACTCTTAACTTTACTTTTATACTGTTAGATTCCTGACCTCACTTCCCTTTCTGTTGGGTTTGAGATAATATTTCTGAAGCGCAATATTCTTAGAAATTTTGTTTGAAGGTGCCTGCATGGTGTTCCAAGCCAAAGTAGAGGAAACAATGAGGACATTATTAGTCATTTCAGATAAGTAGACTGTAAATAATATCCTGGTCTGAGCTTTTACTGTCAACTATTTGACTAAGGCTTGGTACAAAGCTTTGTACTTTAGTCAGTCTATTATTTCAGGCATGATATATGGTAAGCTGAATGTTGAAGAGAAAACACCTATTCTTTTTATGTTTAATATTTTGTTTATTTGCTGATTTGCAGGAAGGAGAACATCTCAGCAGATGGATTTTAAAATAAACTTGAGCCAACCTCCAATCTTGGATGTTGCTCCTCTTTGCTATGAATTTATAAACAGTTCCTGTTCAAAATTCACTTACCCACTTCTTATCAAAGTGCCACTCTATATGCTTTTTGGCTTGGTGGTGATTTTAACAGTATTTGGAAACTTTTTTGTCATTCTGAGCATCGTTCATTTTAAACAGCTCCACATGCCAACAAATTACCTCGTTCTGTCTCTGGCTGTAACTGATTTGTTGTTAGGAGGAGTTGTTATGCCTCTCAGCATGATCCGATCTGTAGAAACCTGCTGGAATTTGGGGAAATTATTCTGTAAAATTCACAGCAGTGTTAATATTACTTTGTGTACTGCATCCATTATAAACCTGTGTTTCATAGCTATAGATCGATATTTTGCTGTGTGTCAGCCCTTGTTATATCAGACCATAATTACACCTTTTGTGACATTGATTATGATTTCTATTTGCTGGAGTGTTTCATTCACAACTGGATTTGGAATAATATTTCTTGGTCTTAACATCCTGGTTACTGAAGAATTTTATTATGAAAATGTTGCCTGTGACGGTGGTTGTGGTTGGTTCCAAAATGCTGCCTCCAGCACAACTTCCTCTTTGCTCTCCTTTTATTTCCCAGGTATCATCATGTTTAGCATTTATACAAAAATATTCAATGTTGCACAAAAACAGGCAAAATCAATTCAATGCTCAAAAAATAAAACACAACCCATGATAAGCAAAGAGGAGAAAAAAGCAACAAAAACTCTGGCTGTGGTTATGGGAGTGTTTTTCTCACTTTGGGCTCCATTTTTTTTCTGCAATGTTATTGATCCTTATATTGGGTTTTTGATTCCTCCTGTATTATTTGATGTACTGGCCTGGATTGGATATTTAAATTCTACTTGTAATCCGATGGTATATGCTTTTTTCTACAAGTGGTTTAGAAAAGCACTAAGGACTGTTTTATCTGGGAAAATATTTCAGGCAGATTCTTCAAGAATTAATCTTTTTTCACACTGAGTAAATAAATATAAATGGTGACGTGCTAATGTTAAATGTTCCTATGGTTCTAAGTTCCTAATTATCTATATTAAATACATTTTATTACACTATATTGTTCAGATCATCAACTGAGCAACATGTGATGTCTAATGAGTGAAAGTTACATTTTAATACTTTTTTTCATAAGAGTTTTATGACTATACTTTTAATTCAGAAATATTACACCTTTCCTCAACTTATAAATAAATAAATAAATAAATAAATAAAAACACATTTAACATGTATTGTGTAAATGTATTATGCGGAAAAAAATTTCTTTTCATGTGAATATTATTCTACTGTTAAAACTTTTATTTAAGACCTTTCATTTGTTGACTATTGAACAGCTTTTTGAGCTGTTTGTTTGCTTGTTTTTGTTTGTGTGTTTGATTCTTTTAGGATAAGGTAAGGATTTTGATTGACACATTTATTCTAAATAAATCAGTAGAAGCAGAAATAATCACTAAGGACTTTTGATTTCTGAAAACAAGTAACCTAAAACACAAATAATTCAAATATGACTCCTTTTTTACACTATGATTTTCAGTTTTCTTTGTAAAATAAATGATTTGGCAACTGTACTATCCCCTAAATCCCCCTAGTGCTTACTGGTCTGCCTTCCTGTATACCATCATCACAAATCATCAGTGTTTCACTGACTGACAAAAGAGAGATTTATCCACCCTTTTTAATCCAGAAAGGATGGCTAGTTGTGCTCCTTATAGCACTGGCTATCAATGGATGTGCCATAATTAAATTTAGCCCAACTTTCTACTGGGACACATGCCTTTTTTTTCCTAAGTAAAAAGTTTCATAAGTAATATGTAATACCGTTTCATAAATAATGAATTTAACTAGTGGTACTCAATGCATAACACTTTGCAGATGACAGGCATAATGACCCCATCCATGAATTGCAACTGTAGGAAAATTCAGTAGCCAGTGAAAATCTTCCTGTAAAGTAGAGCACAACATCTTCTGTTACACTTTCCTATCAGTTATTTTATGATGACCCCACAATCAAAAATGTACTGAACTGTGGCAAAAACACAACTTATATTAACAACTCCTTGGCCATGAGATGCATTAAAAGGCAACAACTTAGCCATACCATAACACCAAAAACCAAACTATAAAATATAAAACTAATAAAATACACAGGCTAATTTGAGACAAACTTAAAACAAATGCAAGTTGCCTAAAACACTTGCCAAAGACTCGTTGTGGCTGATGGGAGATGTAGTTCATCACCTCCACAGTGCTACCTTGACATAACCCCTATGTGTAGATTCAGACCTGTAAAACACCATCAAGAGGCTGAGAAACATCTTCAGTGGCACAAGGAGACAGAATGATAACCTCAGTAGCACGAATGGGTAGAATGACATCTAAGATGAAGCGAGGGGATGGACTGTCAGCCTCAGTGGCACTGATTGACACAACAACATCAGAAGTTATATAGGGATATGGGATAATGCTCATAGAAATGCTGTGAGCCAGAATCCCATGCTCATGGCAGCAGTTTGGATAGATACAGACCTTATCACAAGAGTCAGGGGTCAATTCAGGCTAGTCACCAAAGGCCTCCGTTTATATCTATTGCCTTGAAGATTGAAGGAGATGCTTGTCGCAGACACTTATAAGATAACACCAATGTGAAATATCCATATTCAAGTCTCATTTTCTGTCATGATGAGGTGAAGTGGATGCAAGGGCCAAACATTTTATTTTTTATTTATTTATTTATTTATTATTATTATTTTTTTTTTTTACAAATTATGCAAAAGAACTTTATAGATTATACACTGTAAGACCAGACAAATTGAATGTACTTAATAATTTGAGGAAACCAGTTGCCTTAAAAATTAAGTAATGTTTAATGAAAACTTAAGTAAGTTTAACTTTAATGCTAAGTTGACTTAACTTAAAATTGTTTGTAATATTAATTGTAAAATCATATCACCTATTTATATTTTTCATGTGCATAAAATTAACCATTCTGTAAACCATTAAAGTAAAAGTTACATACCAAGCAATCCTTAAAAAAATAGTAATGAAGGAAGAGGTGGAAAATAGCCTTACACACTGGTTAAAGCATGTTTCACTGCTCACAAACAGACCATGAAATGATAAGGTGGCTAAATTATCGTACAGGTGACTAACAGGTAAAACTAATTAAAACATCATGTTGTACTGCTGCACTTACTTAACTTACCGGGTGAAATTACGTTAAATGCGCATTCATGTTCCCAGTTAGCTAGGTAACTTAGCAGGTGAAAAATGTCCATCAAAGTGTTGAACATTACAACGAAGTTTCAATACTGCCACACTCCACACTGTAAAAAGTGGGACTGGGCTTAATTAACAATTGTTAAATTAATATTAGTAACAAGTACGTAATAAAATTTACTTACTGCATTCTGGATTCACATTAAGCTGATTTAAACAAATGCTGATTATTTATTAATTCCATTTCAAATCACCGACTTCCAAAAATATCACCTTAAACCCAACAGAAAGGGAAATGCTTTTACAGTATTAGGTTTTTGCCTAAATATACAAGTGTGTGACATTATTATTATTATTATTATTATTATTTATTATATATATATTTTTTTATTATTAAGATAATACACAGACTTAACATAGATGCTGTGCACATAGTAACACCAAAATTGCCATATTTTGTACAAAATGTGCTTCCTAACCAGCAAATTTCTATAGAGTGCATCATACCAGGGTGCATCACTATTCTTCCTACAGTTACAATCTGGCAACACCCAGAGAGAGAATGAGATAACTATTTTTTAAATAAAATTAGTAGTTCAATAACAGTTTTAATGTCTGCACCTTTGCTCTACAATTCAATACATGGAACAGACCCGGTGACAAAGAAACCAGAATTTAAATATGCAGACTAGTCATTCGTTTGTGTATATAGCTAATATAGTGATGGGGTAGAGAGAGAGAAAAAAAAAGATTTGTCCACTGAAAAAATCCCTCGGCCTCCCGATGGCCATGCAGTCAACACCTTAAAGCATAGGGGGGGACTCAAAATTTTATATTGTTTACATTCTTTATTGAACTGAAAATGTGAAATAATAGTATATTTCAATAATAGTGAAATAAAGCTCAAGTATTTCTACATAAGGCACAGTCATGTGCAATAAATTGAGCTGGTTGATTATTTGCATCATCCTTCACCAGGAATTAATTTCATGCACTGCTATTGGCCAAGATAAACTATCACTTAGACATCTCTTTGTTTATCTTCGTCCATGTCAGGAACCTGCATCCTGCATCCATTATAAACCTGTGTTTTATAGCTGTAGATCGATATTTTGCTGTGTGTCAGCCCTTGTTATATCAGACCATAATTACACCTTTTGTGACATTGGTTATGATTTCCATTTGCTGGAGTGTTTCATTTACAGTTGGATTCGGAGGAATATTTTTTGGTCTTAACATCCTGGTTACTGAAAATTTTCATAATGGAATCTTTGGCTGTGAAGGAAGTTGTGTTTTGCTCCAAAGTGCCACCTCCAGCACAGCTTCCTCTTTGCTAATCTTTAATTTCCCAGGTATCATAATGATCAGCATTTATACAAAAATATTTCGTGTTGCAAAAAAACAAGCCAAATCGATTCAGGACTCAAAAAATAAAGCATGATCCATGATAAGCAAAGAGGAGAAGAAAGCAACAAAAACTCTGGCACTGGTTATGAGAGTGTTTCTTTCACTTTGGACAATATCTGCAATATTATTGATCCTTTTATTGGGTTCCTGATTCCTCCTGGGCTGTTTGAAATGATGGTTTGGATTGGGTATTCAAACTCGACCTGTAATCCAATTGTGTATGCTTTTTTCTTGGTTTCTTGCCTGCAATCTGGGAGGCCTGTGTTTGATTTGCTGCCAACGCCTAAAACCCTACTGAGCTCTTGCCAAATCCTAAACCCCTACACTGGATGTAAAGCCAGTCCCAAGCTTGGATGAAATGGAAGGGCTGCATCAGAAAGCGCATCTGGCATTAAACCTATACCAAGTTGTGTGCAGATTATATGGCTTGCTGTGGCAAACCCTTGATGAGAGCAGCCAAAAGATCAACAACATTGTTATGATAGTTTTATTTTTTCCCAAAACAAGGAACACAACTTTCCTCATATACAGTGTAAATCTTAGGTTTTGTAATACATTTTTATATGTATGTTATATGTATTTTTATTTTCTATTTCTATTTCTATGTTTATAGATTCTCTACTTATTTAAATAAATGAATAAGTAAATAAATAAATAAATGATGCATTTGTCATTGAGTGCAAAATAATTTAATCACTCTTACTGCTCAAACCCTACCAAAAGGTGTATAAACTCCAAATGGTTACATTAATAATAATAATAATAATAATAATATTCTTTGTCTTTTTACTTTTCTTTTTTCTTCCTGCCTCCATACCATAGCTACTCGCCCCATACCTGTCAGGCTCTCAGCGCGCCGCGCTGATCAAAGACCACTTCCGCCTGTTGACATTTCCTCTCTCACGCTGTCATGCTCCTCACCACGCTGGCTTGTTTTCCCACGCTGTCATCCCTCCTCACACGCCCCCGGACCGCCCCACCGGCACACCGGTTTCTCATCCGGCGCTGATTTCTTCCGGCTTATAAGGAGGCGCAGCGCGCGAGCTCGCCGCTGGATTATTGTGTGTTTTTTGCCACTGTTTTCTCACGTTTCAGTTCATGATTTCTTCCACGTTACCGACCTTGCTTTGTTTCTCATTTCTTGCCTCTCATCTCGCGTTTTGGATTTATCACTGCATCGGATTTAACGGCTTTGAACTCTCGCTCTCGTTTTTCGACTACGGCTCTGCATCGCCCCTGTTCTGGCTCAACGCCCCCGCTGATGGATCACACGGCATTGAACTTCTCCTTTCGTCCTTCGACTATGACTCTCATCTCCTCTCGTTGCACAGCTTTCCCAACGCCTCACGAAACCACCTGCTTCTCTGCATCTGGATCCATCTCTTCGCCTGCTCGTCTCATTCCCCTGACAGAATAATCCAGCCATGTTATGGATCCAGCAGAGTACGACAGGATGAGAGCGGCCCTGGAGAGCCAGGGCGCTCTTCTCGGGAAGCAGCAGCAAGAGCTCCTCACCACCAGGCAAACTCTCGCCAGCTTCACCTCAGAGATACAACAACTCCGGTTAGACTCAGCACGATTCACAAGCCCTGAGACCCTGCGTGAACCACGCTTGCCAGCCCCGCCCACCTATGGAGGAGAGCCATGCAGATCCTTTCTCGCTCAGTGCTCACTGAGTTTTGAGCTACAAGCCTCCACCTTCTCCTCAGAATGGTCGCCGGTGGCCTACGTCATCACCCACCTTACAGGCAGAGCCCGGGAGTGGGGCACGGCTCTCTGGGAGGCTCGCGATCCATGTTGCTATGACTTTGATGTCTTCTCCAAGGAGATGAAGAGGGTTTTTGACCGTTCTCATGTCGGCAGGGAGGCTGGGAGCAGGCTGTTGAAGCTCCGCCAAGGATCACGCTCCGCTTATGA
>JAQKPX010000012.1:38354342-38364926 GCA_030068255.1 Clarias angolensis
TCCATTTCTATATCACAGGAAAATGACTCCTAACACTGTTAGATTCATGATTGTTATATGTTGGGGGATATCTGCAGTACTCGGGTTTGGTATGATATTTCTGGAACTTAATATTTGTGGAAGTGAAGAATTTTATTACAATACCTTCCTTTGTGAGGGTGCATGTATGGTTTTTCAAACTAAAGCAGCAGCTGTAGTGTTTCCTATTCTATGCTTTTACATCCCTGCAGTAATCATGCTGTGTGTGTATGTGAAAATATTTTGCACTGCACGAAGACAAGCTCGTGCAATTCACTCCACAAATGCAAAGATGAGCACAACTGAGGAAAAAGCTGGCATGAGCAAGTCAGAAAAGAAGGCCACAAAAACATTAGCCATAATTGTGGGAGTTTTTCTGATTTCATGGGTGCCATTTTTTATTTGTGACTCCTTAGATCCATTTACAGGATATTCAATTCCTCAGATTGTGTTTGATTTATTCCTCTGGGTTGGATATTTTAACTCAACCTGTAATCCAATAGTGTATGCATTTTTTTATACCTGGTTCAGACAAGCTTTTAGAGTCATTCTTTCTGGAGGAATATTTCGAGCAAATTCATCACACACCAGATTGTTTTGATTGTTGTTGTTGTTTTCTCTCACTGAAATTCAATGTTCTTTCATTTTCATGTACACCTTAAATGAATAAAAAAGTTTCAAACAAGGTTGATACATGGAAAAGGGGGTAGCATCAGCTTTTCCATGTCTGTCGGTTCTAATTCTTTCTCCTAGTCTGTGCCATACTGCTTTAAGTATGAAACCTGATCATGGAACTTGATCCTGCTTTTGGGGACTAGCAACCAATAATTTTGTTCTTGCCATTGTAAAATCTGAACAAATATTGAAAGGGCCCTGTTTCCCTCATTTTTTATTATGACCCGATTTTAGACTAGTAATATTTAACACTTTACCATAATGCTAATAAAGTCAATATATTTATTGAATAGCAATGGGAAAACTGTTCTTCATGTCCAGATGTTCAGTATTTATATTACTGTGAATTTTTTTTATATTATTTTTTTTAATGTGGTTCTCCATTGTTCTTAAAATTTAATGTCACATTTTTTTTTAAAAAGTACTGAGTAATAACAAACCATCATAGACGAGCTTATATATAATCAAGCTAACACATGACTAGTATTTACATACATTTCTTTGCCACTAATTTCTTTTGTTTCCATCTTTTGCTTGTATACTGTTTTTCTAAATTCTGGAAAAGAAAAAAAAAATTCTCATTCACCAAACTGTTCCAGTTACAATCACCTTCCCTCTAATTCCTAGAAACCCCATTCACATATGAAGAATTTGAGGACTGATGTTTTTTTAATGCGACATATGAAATATTAAATAATGAATCTTTCTTCAAATTATTATTTAAACTATAGAGAACATAAACCCTGATGAGAAAATTCTAATTATAGAAACAATCATTTACATACACAAATACATTTGCTCACATGTTATTTATTCCCTGCTTGTTGAATACTGAAGAACATCTTGCAATCCCTTCCAAACTTGACTATAGTACATATGGGACCATAATCAAACACTAAATGATCAAATTTCTTCTAAAACTACTCAATTATTTCCTTACTGGTGAAATGCACCTAAATCTTTTAAATAATCAATTATCAAAGCTGTGATAAAAAAAAAAAAATGTCCTGTAAGCTGTCCAAATATACAGTAGGCCAATATTAAATCTCCCCTTTCATCTCTCATCTTTCATCTGGTTAAAGTGATAAATGAGCTACAACTGGCTCCTGATCATGATTCTTTTAACCTTAGTACAGCTTTTGACACCACTTATCATACCTTGATATATAAGAAAATGTTTTTTGAGTTAAGATAAAGTTCTCTCTTGGCTAAGATCATATGTCACTGATCATTATCAGTAAATGGAAACATTTCTATGCAGACTGCAGTAAAGTTTGCTGTTCCAGTTTTGACCTATTGCATTTTAGCTTTTTAATAAAGTGCTTTTCTTGGTAAAAATTTTCATAAACATGGAATTAATTTCCAGTGTGATTCTGATGTACAGCTGTATATTTCACTAAAACCAGGTGAGAGACATTAGGAACTGAATTTTTATTTGTTTTCTTCTACTTACAGTACCAGTAAAAAGTTTTACCTTCCTATTCAATTCTTATTTTAGTTATTCATTTATTTATATTGTTTTCAACATTGTACATTAATACTGATATTAAAAATCATGACACAACAATAATGGAATTATGTACAGTGGTTAACAAAACCATGCTAAAAAATCATCACCTCGAATGGTTTTGCAACATTTATAAAGTAGTCCTCAGATGTGTTGACTACTTGTTGGCAGCTTTTGCTTCACTCTCTGGTCCACTCTCATCTCAAACCATCTTAACTGGATTTAGATCAGGTGATTGTGGAGGCCATGTCATCTGATGCAGCACTTCATCACTTTCTTTCCTTGAGAAATAGCTCATACTTAACCTTGAATTGGGGTCATTGTCCTGCTGAAAAACAAATGATAGTAACAGTAAGTGCAAACGATGGCATGTTGTTGCAAAATGCGATTGCAGCCATGCTGGTTAAGTGTGCTCTCGATTTTGACTAAATCACCAACAGTGTCAACAACAGAGCACATTCAGGGGCAGTCTGTTCACCATCTCTATGTCTAACAAAGACACAGAGGTTAGAACCAAAAATCCATTCTATGTGTTTCTTGGCCCAAGCAAGACTTCTTATGCATGTTATTCCTCTAAGGTAATAGTTTATTTTGCTGCAGTTTGACCATGAAGGCCCTACTAACACCATTTTCTCTAAACAGTGGATGTGTCTGCTACTTGAACTCCAAGAAAAATGTGTATGGGCTCTAATCTAAGGTGCAGTGAATCATTTCTGAACCTGGTCGTTCTATCCACTACTTTCTTGGGACAGAGCCAGTTTCACCATAGTGTTTCATAGTTTTGGCAACTGCACTTGGGGATACATTCAAAGTTAGATTTTTCTGACTGACTGTTGGTCTTTCGGCTGCTCCCGGCAAGGGGTCGCCACAGAGGAATATCCAGTCCGCACAACAACTTGGCACAGGTTTTACGCCGGATGCCCTTCCTGACCCAACCCTTCCATTTTATCCGGGCTTGGGTCCAGCACTGCATCCAGTGGCTGGGGGGTTTGGGCACTGGCTGGGATTTTTCTGACTGACTAGCCTTCATTTTATTTTTATTAATAATGGGCTGCCTTTTCTCTTTACCTACCTACTGTAAGTGCTCTTTTGTGCCATAATATGAATTTGTACAGTAGTTGAATAGGGCTTTTTTTCTGTACCCACCCTTCCTCTGCACAAGACACCTGATGGTCTAAAGCACATTAAGACAGCAAGGAATGTCAGAAATGTAAATTGAAATCATTCCAGATGACTACCCTGTAAATCTGACAAGAGAATGCAATGAGTGCACCAAGCTGTTATCAAAGCTTGATGTAGCTACTTAGGACAATCTAAAATTTAAAACATATTCTGGGTTGTTTAACACATTTTTACTTATGACATAGTTGCATTTTTGTTCTTTCATAGTTTGGATGTTTTCAGTATTAATGTAAAATGTTGAAAGAAATGAAAGAGCAGATGTGACCAAATGTTAGACTGGTAGTGTAATTATCACCTGATAGAAACACTAGGACCAAATAAGGCTAGAAGTAAGCTTTTATTACATCTCTGTAACTCTACATGGCCATTTTATTTCATCATGTAAAATCCTAAAAGACCTTGGTGTGATCATTGATTTGAGGCTTTTATTTAAAGGTTGTGTAGATAAAAGTACTAAGATAGCCATATTTCATCTCAGACAGATTGCAGTAATAAGAAATTTAATGTCACAATGCAATGCAGAAAACTAGTTCATGTTTTTGATGCTTCTAGGCTAGATGAATGCATTGTTATTATCTGGATCTTCTACTCGGTGCACAAACAAACTCCAGGTAGTCCAAAGTACTTGTGTACATAGTGATTTTGCATAGATATTAAAATAATATTGGTCTTGTAACCTAAGTGGTCTTGTAGCTAAAGTAAACCGCTGCAATTCTATGATCTTCCATGACTATTTCAATCAAGCGCCGGCTATTTGTTTGTGAAGACGACAACAGAGCAGAGCTGGGTTGCTGGGCTGTTATCATGGTTACATGTTTTCGTGGATATCGTGGAATTGTTTTCACCTGTTTGTAATTAACACATCATTAATGGCTTCTTGTGTCAAATATAATAAAAACAAAACATTAATGTTCTCCATTAAATATCACATTTATTAAAATTCATAATTAATTATTAATAACTATAATATAATTTATTTTTTATTAATAATTAATTAATAAGATAAGATGCATTTACATTAAAATGATCTCAGTTTTATAGAATATCTAAAATTCCAGATAAATATAAATAGGTTGATAATTGTGCCTATATTTACTTTGGGCTTTTTTTTTTTATACTAGAATTAAATCTGCATGAACAGTTTGCTCAGCAGGACCTTTGCTGTTTTCCTGAACCATCTATAAAAAAAATGCATAAATTAAAGGACTAAACATTGCATTTAAGTATGCAACCCACATGAGAGATTCATACAAAAGGGTGTTAATCGAATGGCCTATTATTGGGTCAATAATATTGCACATAAAAAATGGTGTCCAGCAAAAAAGGAAGGTTCCAACAACTATAGCAAGGGTTTTGGTAGTTTTGAGGCCTTTAGCTGACAGTGATGCAGAAATCTTTAGGCGTTTATTGTAGGTATGAGTCACTTTTGCGTGTCTTTGTGCTAAAAAAAATATCCTGCCATAGGCAGTGATTATGATACATACAGGGATAAAGTAGAAAAAAATGGAGTATTCTACCCCAATTTCTCTGGCATGCAAAGAAAAACATCCTCCCACACAGAATTTGTAATATTCACCCCGAATTTTGACTTCAGGATCTGAAATGACAATGGCAAAGCCAAACACTAACCCCAGACCCCAGCTGGAACTGATCATGGCCACACGAGTTGTTTTGGTCATCAGGTTTTGGTAGTGCAGAGGATAAAAGATGGCTATGTAGCGATCAACAGAGATAAATGTAAGATGCCACATAGAGGTGTTACACAGGACAACATCAACTGTGGTGTGAATTTCACAGAAAATCTGACCAAAGTACCAGCAGGTTTCAATGGAGCGCACCATGCTGTGTGGCATCACAAATCCTCCTATCAGAAACCCAACCACAGACAGAGAAAGAATCAGATGATTGGTTGCAGCCAGAAGGGGATTCTGGGAAAACAACAGGACAAACGCCACTAACATGTTTCCGCTTACAGTAAGGATGACAATAGTGGTGAAGAGGAAGTATAGAGAAAGACGAAAGGGGAGCGGGTACACTGTCTGAGAACAGGAGTTGTTCAAAGTATCATAACACAGGGTTGCTGACTCGCTCGATCCAGATAGGCCTATGTTCATCTTTAGTGAAGTGGTTCAATCGATGAAAGCCTAAAAATACAGAAAGTATGGAATCGATTAGGGAGTTACTCACACTTTGCATTCTTGTAATAGAAAAATAGTGTCTTGTTTCTGTGACATCTACAGAAACAGGAAAAAAGATAAAATATCACAGAGGCTGTCATTGAAACATTAACTTTTACATTACTCAAAGTGTCATTGGCCACGGACAGTTTTTTTTTTTTCCATTAACTTTTGTTGTGAATGACAGCACTGATTTTGTATATACTAAATATTTGTAATGTTTTAATCCGATCACTTGATGAAACACTATTTTTTGTTACTGATGTTGGCTATACTTGCCATACTATTATTATTATTATTATTATTAATAATAATGTTTGTTTGTTTATTTATTTGTTTATTCATGTATTTATTTTTTTATCTGAGCATGCGATTCTTCAGTGCGATGCCACTGTTCTAAATTTGTATAATAGACAACGTCTTTGTCTGGTTCTGGTTCCATGATTCTACATAAATATCACTGAATGTTTTACATACTAAAGACACAAGCACACTATTATGATGTTCCATCCAGGACAATATTTAAAACACAACCAATACAAACTTTACATCACAGAAATAAACTCTAAGTAATTTTTAAAAATCTAAATTTGTGAAACTATAAGACAAGCATTCCTTTTTCAGAAGTGAAGCATTATACAGTAGTATCATTGTAATTATCACAAATTTCTCATAGTATTGTTTCACGAGTAACAACATGTAAAACTCTACATTTTTGCTTTTGTAGCCTAATGATACAGTTTTGAAACATTCTTTGACATATAAAGTAAGATTTTTTTTTATACATCTTCGGACTATAGGAATGGATTTTAAAAACAGAACATCAACAATTTTTTAAATATAAAAGACATTTTTAAATCCTTCAGCTGAGTTTTCTGGTGTTTATAGTTCTGTGTTGTATACAAACATTTTTTACTTGTTTTATGCAGCAATGTTTGCTTTGCTATAATTTTGCACTCATTTGTCCAGACAGACAGACAGACAGACAGACAGGCAGACAGACAGGCAGATAGATAGATGAAATGACAAATTCCACAAAGAACATTAAATACACAACACAACAATATATAAAATTTCAGTTGCTTATATTTTATATAGTATATTATACTTATATACTTAAACTTATTATTTTTTTTATTTACCTTTCAGTGACTGAATGACTGAGTGGCTGCGCTCTGGTCAACCACAAACAACTGGTATATTTATATAGGAAGTAAGAGAGGAAAGAGTAAGGACGCACTGATGAATATAAACCAATCAAGCATATTATTTTCCCCTCATGTGGCTTAAATTGGACTTGATAGGCTTATGTCAATTAACCTTGCATTATGTAATTGTGCATAGTTAATATTTAACCAATGATTCAATCCAGCTGAGTAGTAAGCATGGACTTCAGGTCTCATTCACATAGATTTTCAAAAAAATAATAATAATAATAATAAAAAATAATAGTAATAATAATGAATGCTACTTACAGTATGTATGAATGCACTGAACCAAATAATTGGGAAAGAGAATAAAAATACAGTACATATTTAACATTGTTTTAGCATTTTTCACTCAATATCCCTAAATCCCAGTACAAACCTTTACCTGGAATGTGTCTATATTTTTTTTAATTACACTCAAAAGAACCAAGAACATCACAAAGAAGAATAGCAAGAAAATACAAGAACATAAATCACTCCTTAACTCATTCCCTATTCATAACATTTTCTTTTATTTTTTACTGAGGCCATCAGAAACATTTCTTCTCTTGAGCAGTACATTTTATCTTTGTGAATTATGTTATTTAAAAAAATATATGAGTTTTAAGCTTTTCAATTAAGTTCCCAGTTAGTTTATCTGCTGACTGGAATATATGTGCCTATACCTGCAGGCACTTTAAAAAAAAATGAATTTGGTTTCCATATGCTTTTCATTCACAGTACAACAGTCCACGTGAGGGAACTACAAACAATTGCACAACACCACATCCACTGGAACAAATGCCAAAAGTATCAAAATTAATCAAATACAGCAGGTAGCAACCAAGGGCCTAAATGATCTCCATTAGAAATAGAGGAATAAAATGAGATAAGACCTTTGTTCCATCAGCATGTTTACTTTTCTCGCTCTAAGTCTTCACAAGATTTATTCAAAACAACTGCTTCATAAGATAAAAAGCAATATGAAATCAAATTTTGAAGTCGTAAAATATATATACACATATCTAACTCCTAGTTAATAGGATTGGTCATGTGGAGGGTGATCTGTTTAATACAGGCCTTTGTATCAATCTGTCCCTTTTCAAGTGTCAATATTAAACATCTGTTTCTCATTGTGTGTATGTGCGTGTGTGTGTGTTTGCATAGATCATGGAAGATATGTACCTGGGTACGTATCTAGGTTTCACAGAGATATTTGCTCTGTTTGGAAGATTTAAACTAAACTAAAAAAAAAAAAAAAAAAAAAAGACGAGGTATTAAAGGACCATTGATTTTTTTTTGACCTGCAGAACATCATGTGAATGCTGGACTCCACAAAGGACCGTTTTCTCACAATAAAATGAATTACGCCCATGGGAGAAGACATTCCAGGCTCTCAAGTTTTTCCAGGCTCTAAAAGGATTATACATGTCCTCTATGTTTGTTCCCAGGAGACATTTATACATTTGCTAACAGTAAAAAGAAAAAAAAAAAAAAAGAAAAAACGGAAGTGGTACTGTCCTGCTCTTTTGCTTGTAGACTGTTGGTAAAAGGAAGTGTTGTCAACTTGTACTTTGAACTTTATGACATGAAGTATATAAATGATTTTTATTCTTTTTTTTTTTTTTTTTTTTTTACAGAAGGGAGCAGAATGTGCTTGCCGGATCTTTAAGGTAAATATTTGAACACTATATATGCACATCTGTCCTGGACAATAACATGTTTTTTTCCAGTCAATTTCTCTTTCTCCGCCACGGTTTGGAGCACAATGGACTACAAAACTTTTTTTGTACCACATAGGAGTACATTGTATCAGCATAATATCACTTCGTGAATGTAAGTCTCTTTTTATAACATTTTTCTTGCTTTTGACCATAACGAGACAGTTTTAAAAATAAGACTTTGTTTATCTCTCACAGGAAGGAGCATAATGGACAATCTAAAGCTGCCTGACTTCAATCATAATGCGCTTGTGTGCTATGAATCCATCAATGAATCTTGCTGGAGGATTTCACGCCCTGTGAACATCCAGATCTCCATGTTTTTCGGCATGGCAATTACCATCCTGATGACTTTGATGGGAAATCTATTAGTTATAATTTCTATAGCATACTTTAAGCAGCTCCACACACCAACCAACCATTTAATTTTGTCTCTGGCCATGTGTGACTTCTTGTTGGGTATTTTTGTAATGCCGTTAAGTTCTGTGCGATCAGTGTATGGTTGCTGGTACCTCTCGGACTTTATGTGTAAGGTACACACAGGAATGGACATCATGTTAAGCACAGCATCGATTTTTCACCTCATGTGTGTGTCAGCAGAGAGGTTTTGTGCTGTGTGCAGCCCGTTGACATATCGTTCGCGCTTTCGTTCTGCCACTGTGCTGTTTCTGGTCTCAGCGAGCTGGTTCATTTCTGCAGCATTTGCTTATGCCTTAGTGTTTGGAGAACTAAACCACAAAGGGAGTGAAGATTTTTATGATTCTCACATGCGCTGTGTTGGAGGCTGTCATGTATTTTTTAGCCATGGCTCAGCTGTGGTCACCTCTATGATTTCATTTTTCATCCCTGGTTTAATTATGTTTGCCATCTATTCCAGGATATATATAGTTGCTAGAAGCCAAGCAAGATCCATCAACATTTTGGCCAATCATCTAAAGATGCACAATCCCAAACCTGGAGTATTTAGATACCGAACAAGGAAAGGTACATTGACTCTTGCCATCGTGGTTGGCGTTTTCCTAATCTGTTGGACTCCATTTTTCCTCTGCAATCTCATTGACCCTTTTGTTGATTACACAATATCACCAGTGCTAATTGATGCTCTGGTCTGGTTTGGATATTTAAACTCTGCACTAAATCCTTTCATTTATGCTTTTTTGTACCCTTGGTTTAGAAAGGCTGTAAGGATCATTGTCAGTGGAGACGTTTTTCACAGGAATAGTTGCAGATTTCAACTGTACTCATAATTAAATTATAAAAACAAGTCGTCTGTGTGTACCACCTGCTGTATTTGGTCTTTTTTGTCTTAAGAATTTTATGCCTGAAAATGATAAAACTTATTTCATTCTTCAATAAATTGCTGGAAAGGAATTACTAAAGTCTGTAAAAGAGACATCTAGTAACATACAGAGTGTGACATCTGTATTGTCAAGAAGCCTTTGACCCGCTACAGATTAGGAATAAATATCTGATGGAGCCTTTGCTTTTTCAACTAAAGTATGTTGAAAAGTTGCTTTTGTAAATATGTTCTAAAAATCCAGAGTCCTGCGATGGATTGGCACCCTGTCCAGGGTGTACCCCGCCTCGTGCCCTAAGTCTCCTGGGATAGGCTCCAGGTCCCCGAGACCCGAAATACAAGATAAAGCGGTACAGAAAATGAATGAATGAATGAATCCAGAGTCCAAACTGGTTTGAGAAACAAAAAAACAAAATAATAAAAAAAAATTAACTGTATGGAACAAAAGAAACTGTAATCAGACTTTTTTTTTAAACTGAGATATGTTACTAGGATAGTGATCTTATTTCTTTGTATTTTATTATTATTGTTGTTGTTGTTGTTGTTGTTGTTATTATTATTATTATTGTTTTTTTTTGTTAGCTTTTCATGCCGTGTATAATTTTTTGGAATCTTGAATTGTCCCTTTGCTGTACAGCAGATTCAGTTGTTGAACAAAGAAATAATGCAAATAGACCACATTCTAAATGTTTTCTCAATATAAAATCCCATTATGACAAGTTTTTATTGGACTATAACAATTATTTACCTGATATTTTAAGTACAGACATGTGCTTGCAACTCTTAATGCTTTACTTCACAGCCTTTATTCAATCACCAA
>JAQKPX010000012.1:38466452-38471452 GCA_030068255.1 Clarias angolensis
ATTATCTCCATAGCTCATTTTAAACAACTTCACACACCTACAAACATTTTGGTGATGTCTCTGGCACTGGTGGATCTGCTTCTGGGAATCACAGTCATGCCGTTTAGCATGGTCAGGTCTGTGGATGGCTGCTGGTACCATGGTGAAGAATTGTGCTTTTTACACTCAAGTTTTGACATGTGTCTCACTGGTGCATCAATCTTCCATCTAATTTCTATTGCAATTGATCGATATCAAGCTGTGTGTTATCCACTTCAGTACCCTACAAGAGTGACTAAATCTGTTGCATGGTTTATGGCAGTTTTGAGTTGGATTGCCTCTCTCGTGTACTCTTATACGCTCCTATGTTCAAAAGCAAATTTGGAAAAATTAGATGATTATATTGCATCTGTAAATTGTCTGGGGTATTGTGAACTTTTGTTTAACGAACTATGGGCATCAATGGATGCATGTGTATGTTTCTTTTTACCATGCTGTGTTATGTTTTTTCTGTATGCACAAATATTTTTTATTTCAAAGAAACATGCAAGAAAAATTGAGAATGTGAAGCAGGGCAGAAATGAGAAGAATTTAACAAGGCTTTCACAAAAAATGAAATATGAGAACAAAGCAGCAAAAACTCTTGGTATTGTTGTAGGAGCCTTTATTTGTTGCTGGATGCCATTTTTTGTCACATCTGTGCTTGATCCCTTCATTAATTTTGCCACCCCTTTAGTACTTTCTGATGTCTTTGTCTGGTTGGGTTACATTAATTCAACCTTAAACCCCATTATATATGGTCTTTTCTACCCATGGTTCAGAAAAACACTATCACTCATTGTTACACTGAAAATATTTGCTCCTCATTCCTCTGACATCAAAGTTTATAGATCATGACAGCAACTCATTCATGACTTAAAATTTATCTGACAAGCAAAAGTGATCTCCAGTAAAAACATTTACATGCTCGAATCTGTAAAAATGTATCTGGGATTAAAATACTAAAAAAATGTTGTATGACATATAATTTATGTAGATTGACACTGACCATAAACATTCAATGTATTTATATTCTTTGTCATGAAGGATAGATAGATAGATAGATAGATAGATAGATAGATAGATAGATAGATAGATAGATAGATCAACATAGATTTAAGTAATTTGTGCAACCCAAGATCATAACGCTGCCTTCAGAAGTTGTAAATTTTTTTCGGTCCTCCAAAGTCCAAACTGATTTTTTTTTCTCATTAGTCTAGTTAACAAGTGGTTTTCCTATGGCCACACAACTGTTCAGTCCCAATTGCTTTTTTCTTTTTTCCTTTGACCACATTTCTTCAGTAAAGTTGATGGTCCAGCACTATCTGTCCAGGTTTAACGACAAGTTGGACAGTTATTAATTCAATTCCAGTGATTACAACAAACTCCTCAGTGCAGGACAACATTTTGACCGTTCTAATGTTTTGCACGACTGTGGGATTAATTTTTTTGACAGAGCTGCTTAAGAAATGAGAAATTATTCACTGTATTAGTTAAGGTTAAAATAATTGTTTATTGTATAGTAATCATATCTGGAATTTCCTCTGGGATCAATAAAGTATCTATCTATCTATCTATCTATCTATCTATCTATCTATCTATCTATCTATCTATCTATCTATTTAACTAATCACTGCAGCAATTTTCAAATTAAGCACTCTTAATTATTTGCTGATTTAAATCCAAACTACCATCCTTGTAGCTGAGGGAATCTCTTTGTTTACAAAGTTATGATAATAGCTACATTATGTTCATTACTTTAATTTAGAGGATTAAAAGACTGTGCAAAATTATTTTTGCTTCATGCTAAAAAGGCTTTTTTATTTTATTTTTATTGTTTGTTTGTTACTACTCCTAAAATATCTGACTCCCATTAGACTTAACATGTAGACTTTTGGTTATGTTGATATGTCTGACAAGAAGGCATACATTAGATGGGGAAGTCAGTTATAAGCCAGTATATTCTGTCCTTCAAAAGTAGCACTTCAGCTTGTGAAACTACTGTATTAAGGACAATGTACAGTATAGGCCTTATTGGCTCAGGCCTTCCTGCTTGTGATCGGTCATACACACAAAGTACAATTCGCAATGTATGTGCGTGGCTCAGATGTTATTCCACGCCCTCCTTTAAGAGTCCTCCATTGTGACCGCAACTATGCAGAAGAAAGCATTTGATTCTATCCCACATTCCCACATAAGCTGTCGTTGGCATGAGCTCCTGCATTGTGAGGGTAAGTTCCTGAATCATGAGTTTCACATAGTGTATGCCTTGCTGTCTAATTCTAAATAAATATAAATCCCCCTAAAATCATGCCCTCCATGAAACCTCCCTTACACGATAAATTAAATTATATTCAGCAGGACAAAAACTGCTGTGTGGCCCAAAGTCCTTCATGGGAATAAAAAATTTATTAATTAGCTGTATAAACTATTTACTGCTTATCAGTGATACTTTGGACATTGCTAGATAGCTACATGAATATTTGTCCATTAATAAGGTAACTGATGTGGTTGTTGTGTAAAATTTAAATATGCATGCGTTTACATAGATATTCTATTCCTACTTGGCTCATAGGTGGAAGCAACTTCATTCCTATTGGACTATAATCTCCCAGTTGGTCTATAAAGGCAATATAACTTTGAGCACTTCTATGGGTAGGTAAGGATAATTTCATACATCCCTGTTTAAGACTGTAGGTCCAAATGCTCTCAACAGATTCAATTTAAATGATGCCAGAAGTTCTAAACTCAACTTTACCAAAAGATGCGGGTTTGACAACATACTGTTTTCCTGACTCAAATGTTTCTTGTGTGAAAGCCTATTACAACATAGCAACTAAAACGGTGTTATATTTTATATTGGTGTTTGCAATGACTATGACAATCATAGGGAACTCTTTTGTCATTATCTCCATAGCTCATTTTAAACAACTTCACACACCTACAAACATTTTGGTGATGTCTCTGGCACTGGTGGATCTGCTTCTGGGAATTACAGTCATGCCGTTCAGCATGATCAGGTCTGTGGAAGGATGCTGGTACTACAGTCAAGAATTCTGTTTTTTACACTCTAGTTTTGACATGTTCCTCACAACTGCATCAATCTTCCATCTGATTTCTATTGCTACAGATCGTTATGAAGCAGTGTGTTATCCACTTCAGTACCCTACAAGAGTAACAATACCTGCTGCATGGCTTATGGTAGCTATAAGTTGGACTGCAGCTGCATTGTACTCATATGGTCTCCTGTGTTCAAAAGCAAATGAGGAAAATTTATCTGAATACATTGCATCTATACATTGCCTGGGGTATTGTGGACTTTTGTTTAATGCACTATGGGCAGCATTGGATGCATGCATATGTTTCTTTTTACCATGCTCTGCCATGTTTTGTCTGTATGCACAAATATTTTTTATTTCAAAGAAACATAAACAGAAAATAGAGGGTGTGAAGCAGGGCAGGAGTGACATGAACTTAGCCAAGTTTTCACAAAGAGTGAAACATGAAAACAAAGCAGCAAAAGCACTTGGTATTGTTGTAGGAACTTTCATTTGTTGCTGGATGCCATTTTTTATCACCTCACTACTTGATCCTTATATTAAGTTTTCCACTCCACAAATACTTTTTGATGTGTTTGTCTGGTTGGGTTACTTTAATTCAGCTTTAAACCCTATTATATATGGACTTTTCTATCCATGGTTCAGAAAAACACTGTACCTCATCGTTACACTAAAAATATTTGCACCACATTCATCAAACATAAAGGTTTATGCAACATAACAGTAGTAGTGATTTTGTTTATTGATCCATATTCATAAAATGTAAATAAACAAACTAACATATCTTTCATATTTTTTTCCTGAGAGCCCTGAAGTTTCTATGAGTACAAATATTTATTCATATGGAATAAATTTCAGCAGTTAACACAAGCTTGATAATTTACTTTCCTTACTGTAAAGTCAACTTTACAGCTAATGTGCTACTTTAAACTCTATAGCTTTTTATACTTATTATTATTTGTGCGGATTTTCCATCACTTACGATGAGAGGTGATAAGTGGTGCCTTTTTTAGATGCTTGCACAGAAACCACCTTATTAATTGATTGCACCGTGGTTGGGTGTATAATTGTGCTTGACTAGCATGTCTACAACTAGGTCCTACTTAAATTGTGATCAGACATTTAATCTGCCTACTCTTTTCATTCTTTGTTGGCAACATTTTGACCTATTGGGCCGACACATAAACAGTTACCTTACGTATGGCATTTTAAGACTGCTAATAAAATGGCATGATTGCTACCTATGGCATGTTATAGCAAGATTGCTACTTATGGCATGTATTCAGATTGCTAACAAAAAGATAGGGTTGATGGGAAACAGAAAATTGACATTCTGTCTGTCCTTGGCAAGTCCTTTAGAGTATTTTATTAAAGATGTTATTCAACATGTACTATGGTTCAGTTTTTGTATTTGTGGTATCACTATTAATTTGCAGGTAGAAGTCATCACTGTTTTAGTTCCAATTAAAAATAATAGTAAACATTTTATATTACTCAACATGATAATGTGTTAAATATTTAGCAGCTGGGAGTTTAATTTGATTAATATAATAAGTGATATAGGATTAACAACTATGGTCAATTGCTTAAGTATAATTAATTAATTTCGTATAATTTTAGATATGGTACTTAATGATGTGCCCAATAAATCAGTCTTAAAATCTATTTTATTGCCATATCTTGATTCATTATATGAAGCAGTTACATTATTATTATTTTTATTATTATTATTATTATTATTATTATTATTATTATTATTGTGTTTGTTCTACTTTGCTATTAACATTGCTGCAGTTCTAAAGATTCTAAAGAGTGACCTTGAATCCTAGTCTCATTATTATAAACAACCTTAAACAATGTTATAAAAAAAAACATTAAACATTGTTTATTGTTTTCTATAAATGAAACAAAGTTATAAACATC
>JAQKPX010000012.1:38476452-38485407 GCA_030068255.1 Clarias angolensis
AGGGAGAAAGCCTGAAAGCGAAGCAGGTCACTTAGACAGCCTTTGAACTGTTGCAGGGGGCATATCACCTCATAAGGATCAGGGAAGGGGATAAATATAAAACCACATTTAACACACAAATCTTTTACTATAAGTATATGTTGGTGCCTTTTGTTTTACCTAATGCACCCGCCGTTTTCCAAGCCTTAATCATGCCTTAAGAACCGTTTTGAACATGTCTGCATTCATCTACATAAATGATATTCTAATCTTTTTTCACTCCATGAACACATAAATCATATTCGCCAGGTTTTACAGTGGCTGCTGGAAAATAAACGTTTGATCAAGACAAAGAAGTGAGAATTATATCAGGAGTTCATCTCTTTTTTTTTCCCCAAGGAAGACATCTCCCTCCAAGGTCCAAATGGAACCAACCAAAGTCAAGGTTGTCATTGACTGGCCCACACCCACCTCCAGACTGGAGCTCCAATGTATCTTAGGGTTTGCCAATTTCTACCACTGATACATTAAGAACTATTGCACCATGGTAGCTCCTCTTACAACCCTCACCTCCACTAGTCTACCCTCCAAGTGAAACATAAGGGCAGAGGAGGCCTTCATAAGCCTCAAACAAAAGGTTCACTTCAGCACCAATCCTCTTTGTCCCAGATCCGACCCTCCAGTCCGTCGTGGAGGTGGAAGTTTCTGAGACTGGGGCCAGAGCTATTCTTTTAGAGAAACTCCAAAGATAAGAAGCTGCACCCCTGCTCCTTCTTTTTACCCAGCTCACACCCGTCTTTTGGAAATTGACCAGGTCTGAGAGTCCTTTTAACAGGAACCAGGTCAGAGTAAAGTTTCTCCCAACCTACCAGAGTCAGTTCGCCCCAAGGTGCTAAAATGAGAAAAAAGCTCCAGGTTTGCATGTCAGCTTGGAGGGGACAGCACTTTGTCTCTTGTCCAGCACCATTTCTGGTGGGCAACTATGAGGGAAGATCTCCTCTGCTTTGTGGCAGCATGTGACACATGTATCAGAAACAAATCCTCTAATAAACCTTGAGCAGGCCTCCTAAGACGACTTTTCATTCATTACCGTATTTGTTCGTACATTGCCCTAGATTTCATTACAGGACTCCTGGTTTTGGAGGGGAATTCATCTATTATGGCTGTTGATATAGAGTTTAGGTTGTCTTAAAATGACTCCAGCGCATTCACTTCACACCACTTTAGCGCTGTTATTTCAGCAGAAGCTTTTTTCAGAAGTAAAAATGTCATTTTTCAGAAGTAAAAATGTTCTGTTTGACACAGTTTTTTTTCTTTCCAGTTTGACACATGCGTAGTACGCTGTCAAAATTTGCGGTTTATAATCTGGCACATAACTACTCATAACTTTCCTTCTTGCTCAACATTTTGATTTCACTTACAGTTTTCATAGTGAGACTATGACCTATGCCTGTTTTTATGAGACTCACTTTTGGGCAACTGGAAAACATAACACTGAGCATGTACGTGGCAGCTTTAACATGTTTCCTTGGCTGATTAATTAATATTTTATTCATTATTACAGTATATTTATACTGATTGTAGGTCACTTCTGTTAGAAATCAATAGAATGAAGGTAAACAATGTTGGAAAAAAGATTTAAAGGTGGACAGAACAAATCTTTTTTTATGCCTCAGGTAGCTTGTGACAACATCACCGAAAATTCAGCACTGGACACAAAACCTCAGTCATGCACCGAAAATTTAGCTGTTTCTGTTTGGTTTACGGTTGTAATCCTGTATTGTGTAAAAATAAGTTTGACTTAACATTTGTTGAATCTGGTTTTGTTTGTAATTCTGTATTACAACATATAGAACTGACTTAAAATGAGTTAATCCATAATTAACAGAAAGCATTAGGACTTGAAATGACTACTAAGTATTATAAATGGCAAGAAAGCTGAAAACAACAACAATGGGGTTGCTAGCTAATTATAAACAACCCTTCACCAAGAACAATGGGACCTTCATATGGTGATGTCACACTGGAGTATTTCTATTGGTTGTTATTTAAACAGCAAAATATATATATCATGGAGCAATGTCTTATTTTTATTTGGTGTTTCATTTATGAGGGTGTGCAAACACTACCTGTAAGATGTTTGTGATTTATAGACTAAAGTAGATTTCAAGTGGCTTGTTTTATGTTCTTTATTTATTTGCTGATATTGATATAATTAAGCAGAATTTCCCTTGTAAAGGATACGTGTGGATTTGTTTGGATGGACACACTGTTCATGAACAAAACTGATATGGAGGTTTTGCTTCTCTGCTTCCCACATGAGCCTGACTCCTGTCTACAAACGACACGTTTCTTTGTCATAAGAGTGGCCATGTACTTCTTAACACTAACTACAATCCTTATGACTATTTTTGGAAATCTGCTGGTCATCATTACAATTTCCCATTTTAAGCAGTTCCATTTGCCAACTAACTTCATCGTCCTGTCTTTAGCCTTTGTGGACTTCATGTTGGGCTGTCTGGTCATGCCTTTCAGTATGGTGAGATGGGTGGAAGGCTGCTGGTTTTTGGGAGATCTGATTTGTCAAATCCATTCCAGTTTAGACATGACTCTAAGTGTTGCCTCTATCCTGCACCTGTGTTTGGTTTCTATCGACAGGTACATGGCTATTACTGACCCTCTGGGTTATAAGGCAAAGGTGACAAATGGAAATGTGATAGTTTGTATCACCATCGTTTGGATTTTTTCTTGCATGTTCAGCTTTGGAATTGTGTTTTCCAAAATTAACATTGATGGTCTGGATGAACAAATGTTAACCACTTGTGTTGGGAATTGTGCTTTGATTTTTAACAAGGAATGGGGTCTTATTGCTCCACTTCTTAACTTTTATATTCCAGGAGCTATAATGACCTGCTTGTACCTCAAAATTTTTTATGTAGCAAAAAAACAGGCCAGATTAATTTCTGACAGAACCACTATACTTACATCTGTTGAAACAAAAAAACACATCTCAGATCAGAGGGAGAGAAAAGCAGCTAAAACTCTGGGTATTGTTATGGGTGTTTTTCTTCTATGTTGGCTTCCTTTTTTCCTCACCACGGTTAGTGATCCATTTCTCAACTTTTCAACGCCTCTTGAGGTTTTCGATGCACTGGTCTGGTTTGGTTATTTTAATTCCATGTTTAACCCTCTGATTTATGGATTTTTCTATCCACGATTTCAGAAAGCATTTAAAATTATCATTGTAAGATACCTTTTTCACCTGAAAAACTCAAGCAATTTAGTGCTGCAGTGATTTTAATAGGCATGTTAGTGGTATAAAAAGCTATTTTGATGTTCATAACCTGGATGATGTTTCTATATTGGTATTCATAATCATATCCTTTTGAATTTCAGGGTCAAGTTATATACACAATGTGTATTGGGTCAGAAAGATTTAAAATATTTACAGTAAAGACTGTAAATAGTATTCAAGTAGGGGAAGTGAGAGTAAAAAAGCAGAACTCGTACTGTTAGATAAAATAATTTTGAGCTTAGAGTGCCAAAAACTGAAGTGAATGTGCACACTGTAAAATTGTTAAGAGAATAAGGTGTGATTATGCCCAAATTATAAAAACAATAACCAAATGAAATGTATCGTTTTTATGGCATACAACAATGGAAAAATCAGCATCAGCTCATGTTCTGTTAACATCATTGCTCTTATATTATTACTTAATAATGATACAATAAACAATATATCCAGGAAAATAAGTTTTAAGTAAAATATTTCAGCATGATTTTAATTAAAGGGGTCCTATTTGGACTCTGAAGAACTGGTAGGTTACTTTACATAGCAATCAAAGGTTTCAAAACAACTACAGTGTAGTTACGACTGCTGTATTTTGTGTAGTATAACAAATACATTTTATTTTATTTTAATTGTGAATCATTTTGTAAAAAATATTATATCTGTATTATATATTACATAATTTTATTCAGTTTTATTGTCATGGTAATGCAGTTAATTAGAAGCTCATTTTGTGGATTTTTAAAAAAGGTTTTTGTAATACACCATTACAATACCGTGTAATACATTATGGCAAGTTTGAGCAGACTGTACAGCTCATATAAATGTCTTAATATTTTATTTTTGTCATGTCAGAAACTTACAAATTCAATATGTATTCATATTTTCTCATGAGTAAGTTAAGTAAGTTAGTGAGTGGGGTCGAACTGTTTATATAATTCTTTTCTCCACTTACCTGTTTTGTTGTCCAGTCTCCACTTACCTGTTTTTTTTTTTTTTTGGTTCTCCACTTACCTTTTTGTCATCCCGTCTCCACTTACCTTTTGTCGTTCAGTCTCCACTTATCTGTTTTTTGTTCTGTCTCCACTTACCTTTCTTTTGCGCTTCGTGGCTTTGAACCATCATCCATCATTTGTAACACTTTTATCCTACCCAGTGTGATGGCCAAACTGTGCGTCTATCCTGTAAACAACTGTTGGAAGGTGATGGAATACACCCCGGGAAGGACACGAGTTCATTACAGGGTTACCGTTGTACACATACATTCACAAACACATTTACACTTACCAGCATTCTTTGGAGAGGGGAAAGGAACCTGGAGAACCCAAAAGACACTGGGAGCACATGTCCCTGTGAAATAAGATGACCAAATAAATAAGAAAAATCATTTGCCATATATGTTATAGCAGGAAAAACAAGCTGATAAAGAAAGTTTGTATTTGTTAGAGCACGCTTAGCTTGTCTATCTTCAAAAAGCCAATAAGCCACTCCATAATCACCCAAAAGGGTGAGCTAATATTGTGTTCACAATGTTCATCATTTTCACCAGAAATGCTAGCTGGCTGACAAACTAGACAGGATTCCTTCCTGTTCATAAGCTTAACAAGTCAGGTGGTTAACACAGGCTAGATTAACAAGCTTTCTTAATGGGTTTGTAAAAATACCTAAAAATTATATGCTATTGCTAATTATGTAAATCTATCAGAATTTGAAGAATTTAAATACAGCCAACTGTTATATCGGAGGGTGTAAATATGAAAGTGTACCTAAGAACAGAGCACAAACAACTATGTGGACGCCATTTTGTCTCAGAGCTGTTTTCCACTGTATTGGACTGGGAATTTTGTTTTGTTGAGAATTTTCCAAAATTATGATTATTCACCATAAGGACAGCTTAACAGGACAGACATTTGCTATCATCATGCTCCCGGACTGATTCATTGAAACCGGTAATGCCGATTTATTTCACCCGCACCCCCCCCCTCCCCCTCCCCAATATACCGGGCATTAGATTTTTTATACATTCACTTACACAATGAAAATATTGTATATAATTGTAAATATCGGTATCTGGCGTTGATAACTGCGGTCCGTTCGTATCTGCGGAAATTTGTAACTCAAATGTTTGTAAATCGGGGACTACCTGAAGAGATTTTTAGTTTGTTTAGAGGATTAAAATATAAGAGCGCAACCCATTAAAAGCACCAAGCAGCAGGAACAGCAAGCCCTACTACTCAACTAGCTACTGTAATCGTACAGGATTTTTAGATCTTAAACAAAAACAACCTGACAGGAGTTCCTATTTAAACATGTACATAATATAGACTGCTAACACTAGCCAAGCTAATCTGGCTGGATTTCAGACAAGAATTGAAGCACTTAGCTAAACAAAGCTAATGACATGACAGGATTTTTAAAATAGTTTTAAAGCCTTAGCTAAACACATGCTAATGTGAGAGGAATTCCAAGGTCTACTGTACTGCTAGCACCAGCTAACATGACAGAATTATCAATATAGGTTAATGTTTTAGCTAATATACATACGATGCTAACTTGATACTGTTTCTTATTTATATGTAATATAAACTGCTAACACTAGCTGAACTAACCTGGCTGGATTTACAGACAAGAATTTAAGCTTATAGCCAACCAATTTTTAAAATACAGAAAAAAGAAAAATTTAAAAAAAAAATAATAATAATAATAAATGTATACAGATACTTCAGGAAAAGAAAAATATTATTATTATTATTATTATTATAGTATCATATATAACTTACATTCATTTTGTATTGTATAAAAATATTTGTACAAGTTTTTCATTTCCTTAAGTGTGTGTGTGTGTGTGTGTGTGTGTGTGTGTGTGTATATATATATTATTATTTTATTTTTATTTTTTTGGCTGACTCAGTAGTTTTGACACATACTAATCTGACAGGATTTTTGTTTTTGTTTTTTTGCTAGCACAAGCCAACCTGACAGAATTACCAAGATAGTTTTGCATCATTAGCTAATATATACTAAAATATCATTTCTTATTTATACCTAATATAAGCTGCTAAATTAACCAAGCTTAATTTCTGACAAGCTAACATAGTTTCTAAAATAACTTATGCTAAGTATGCTAACCTGACACAATTACTGACATGATTTTCATTTTAATTTTATCGCTCACACAAGCTAAAAATACTATGAGGGTTTTGAATCATTCAATAGCACATGCTAATCTGACAAGATTTCTAAAAGGATACCCAAGTGCTTAGCTAAACATGACAGGTTTTCTTGTTTTACACATAATAAACACTACTAACACTAGAAAAGCTAACCAGGCAGGATTTCTGACAGGATTTTTGACTGAACTCTATTTTTGACTGCTAACTCTAAATAAACATGATTAGAGACCAAGTCCTATTTTAAATTTTTTATGCTAACCTGACAGCTAAAGCTTGCTAACTGATAACACCTTACCTCATCAAGAGCAGTCTGATAACTGACATAAACTAACCAAAGGCTGCTGAATGATGTCACACTTTCATTAGCATATTGGTTACATCATCTTGTAGTTTTTGCATAGCAGCCAGTATCAGAAAGAGAAGCTGTAGTGCAGGAGCTGGTAAAAACAAAACTATTAAATTATTAAACAGTTGCTTAAAATTTTTTAAACAGTGAAAAAATAAGCGTTCACTTTAGCAGTAACTCCGTCACAAATTTCTCATATAAAACAAACATGTAGTGAAGTGAAAATACAAAATATGATTTATTTAAAAAAGATTTTAATCTGATTAAATTGATATAATATTTATAAATAATAAATCATATTGTGCACATAGAGAGAGAGAGAGATGTGCCCACAACTTTGTTTGCACGGAATTTAAGCACCTTTTTAAAAAATTTACAGAGTCATTTATTATTATTATTATTTTTTATGATATAAGGGCATTTTTTATTTAAATTTTAAAGTAGCATATCTTCTCTTCCTGTAGACCGACTGTGATGAAACTAATATACATCACACACACACCCACACTAAATCTGCCCGGACATTTATATATATATATATATATATATATATATATATATATATATTTTTTTTTTTTTTATTATATATATATCAACATCATATATTATTTTATACTAATTATCATTATTATTATTATTATTATTATTATTATTATTATATGCTGGCCCGTTGTGAGGGCTACCATCGAAAATATATTTCAGACATGATGGGGGAAAACTGCTTAATGATGCGCCTTAAACGCAAATCACATTGTCTCATTGTCTCATTTGTCGTAACGCATCGTCCTATCCGTATCGTGGGGTGCACAAAGGGGAGAAAAAATATTAATCTGGCAACCCAGAGTGGTCCACTCTGAGGCGGAAGTGTTCAGGCACTGGGTGTGTTCTGTGTGTTTAAAGCTTGGAGCGAATTCACCAATCAGCGTTCAGAGCTGACACATCATGTGATGAAGAAGGGCGGCGACTTTAGATGTCTCAGGAAATCTGTTCCGGAGTGAAGCGCGAGCGCGAATAAAATAACAAAATACTAAGGTAAAAAAAAAAAAAGAATAATACTAATAATAACACATAGACGCACGCGCTATAGCGCGTCCAGCCGCGTTACTAGGGCTGTTTATTATTATTATGGGCTGTTGGAGAACATGACAAAGCGGAAATGAATGCCGTGAATAACCAAAAGTACTCACAGTGTGTTCTCCTAATACACGCAGTCAGAAAACTGATTATCATTATTATACATCATTATTATTATTAGACGTTTTTTTTTATTTTTACACGCGAGTAAGGATTTAAAGATTACAACGACTTTTTACTTTGTGAGAGCATTAAATTCAAATCTGTGTTGGAGTGTGTGTGTGTGTGTGTTGGAGTGTTTCCGCATTTCTTAATGGCGACATTGTATCTCTAGATAACTTTCTTCTTTCATGGTTGGTTTCGTTGTATCCACTTCAGTAGTCAGTTTGTCTTTTATCTAAGGACAGAGTTACTTTTTTTTTTTTTTTTAATCTTTTTTTCCCCCACACCTTAAATACACAGACTAAAATACATACATAAATAAATAATAAGGTTAATGTTTCACCGTTACTGCTCCACCTTGACCTCTACTGTATGTTAGGCTTTGAGAAAACAGTGTGTCATACTGTGATTGCAACATTTCTGGAGACAGGCCATACTGTTTATGCATGTATTATTATTGTTATTGTTATTATTATTATGGGCGACCCAGGAAGTTACTGGTCACATCACACCTTCAGGATTTGATTCTGTTTCCTCTTTTTTTCCTGCCATAATTTAAACACACATTTTAAGTTGGTTGGCATTTCCTCTGTGTGTGTGTGTGCGCGCGCGTGCTTTGTCACCCCATCCAGGATGTACCCCACCTTGCCCCAATGTTACTCTACCCAGGATAAGCAATAGAGAAAAAATAATAATGCAGTATTATTAACACTTAGGGATGGAATCCACCAGGGATCAAACAATACTGATAAAAAAAAAAATATATATATATATATATATATATGTATATGTATATAATTACAGCACAGGCCAAAAGTTTGGACCACCTTCACTCATTCAATGTGTTTTCTTTACTTTCATGACCATTTACATTGGTAGATTCTCACTGAAGGCATCAAAACTATGAATGAACACATGTGGAGTTATGTACT
>JAQKPX010000012.1:38534394-38547101 GCA_030068255.1 Clarias angolensis
ACGAATTCTTTAAAACGGTTAGCTGATCATACACATACACCATAAAGGGGCTATAATCACCACAATACACTCCCACAGATCGTCAACCTCCACATGCAGCACACTGTACCAAGCCAACAAATACATGAGTCTCAAAACATCAGTTGGGTGCAATATGCAGTGTTGATCACTCAGTATACAGAAAATATTTAATTCAGAATAACCGCCTGAAAACGTCTAAAACGAACATCCGCTTTTGCTCTTCCAGCGACAGACAACCACATGCATGCCAAACAATTGACATGCTGCTAATCGGAAGTGCGCATTTAAAGAGAGTCCTGTCTACCATCATAGATTCAACATCGCCACCTAGTGGCTTGGCTACACATGTATTTTGTGAACAACTGCTGAATATTTTGTTCATTAACTTATATAACTTTTGCCTTGAGTAATCAGTGTGTTAAGAGGAACAATAAGCAATCAGTGTGATAAGAGGAACAATCAGCAATTAATGAACAATGAGCATAACACAGAAAGAATTAAATGCTTTTCTGGAAAATGCCATCCATTTGTGTAAATGTATAACACTTTAAACCTTCAAGACTTCAAGACAAGTCACAGAATTTAGCAATGTACCCTTTGTGTAACACTTTAAATCATGATGGGCTTAAATAAACACTAAAACGTAAAAGTAACCAAAATTAAAGAGAGTGAGAAATGTGGTAAGTGTAACATCTGAACCACCACGATCCCAGGGAGAAAGGTCCAGTTCCCCGGTCTACTGAGCTGCAACCTTTGTCTCCCCCTAGTGTGTCTGTCTGTATGTCAATCACAATTAATGTCAAACAGATTCACCTGTGTGTCCCTTGTGTTTCCCTATATATAACCAGCCGACCCCGGAGCTCACTGTTCGTCCACCGATGTGCGAAGATCAGGACACTCATAACCCTGATCTGTGATTCACTAAATCTGCTCCCTGTGTTCTAGGACTGAGGCAGTGTGCCTTCTTGTGTACCGTGGGAAGTATTGAGCAGCCACGAGGACTAGCGTGACGAAGACCGGGAGTCTTCCTTTTGTACCGTGGGAGGCATAGCACCCCCACGAGGACTAGTTTGTATGTGGGGAGCACGTCCAAGAGTTTATTAAGTTTGAGGTGGAATTTATGTTTGTTTGACTCTTATCCAAATAAAATCTAGACTGGTGAGAACGCCTGCATCTGTGTCTATTTCAACTCAGCACACGTGACAGTAAGCTGTAAAACAGTAAAACTTTAGGACAAGTGACAGAATTTTTGAGTGAAATCATGGTTCAGAAGCAATGTACCTTTGTTATAAGCAAAGGGAAAGAATATAGAAGGGGAAATGGTTGTTCTTTGCTTAGATGTCACTGGCCAAATGCTGAATGTAATGTAATGTTGAGTGTAATGTGTAAATGTGCACATACAAAATTGTGGATAGATTCCACAGTGCTGGCTTAAATAGCATGTGCCATTCAAAACACCACAAATGAGGATGTGTTGACTGACAGACATTCTTTTAAAATGTCCCCCACATGGCATGCGGAGATGGCATCCACACCACTATAAAGATTTAATTCTCCTCCTTCTCGACCTCAACTATGTCTTGTTTCCCTGACCTCGCCTTTGTCTCCTATCTCAGATTTTTGCTCTTATGGACACTTGTCTTACCAATCCCTGCAACTACAAATTTGGACCACAAACTCTCTCTTATTTGCATGGATTCCAACTCTGCTTGCTCTATGCCTACAAATAATCCTCACATACCTGGTTCTAACCAGCTCAAATTCCTCCTGCATACCCCAGCTTTCTTTGCGGAGCACATACCTCTCTCACAGTCTCTGCATGTTTTCCACATTCCTGCAAGGCTTACGCTTCACATGGTCCCAGCTTGGTTCCTCCTGAATCTTCATCTGCACCCATGCAGATAGGTCACGGACAGATTTCACCAAGTTTAAAATGATACAGTTCAGCTGCTTACCTGTCTGTTGCAGTCTGTAGTTCACTGGAACACCACTCTTTTCAAAATGGTAAAGGGTCTTTGCCTGTGGGCCAGGTGGCACTAAGGAGAGTACTTGGTACTCTCTGGGATTTACAGGCTGATCATAGGCTCTCCTCTGCTCAGCCTGGGCTTTCTCCATATGCCTTTTAACAATCGGAAGTACACAATGTTATGTCAGCTTATTAGATCTTTAATGTATTTTTTACTGATCCGTAGGATGATGGCTGCTCTTCCCAGGCCTCTTTCGCCATGTCAAGCAGACCATGGGGCCTCCCGACAAATAGCAACTTAAAGCGGGTGAAACTGGTGGAGGCTTGGGGATTTTCTCTCATGGCGAAGGGCAAATGCGGGACAAGCTTTGTTTGGCCGTCTGTGGGTGGTCCACAGTTGCACATCTGCTTGATCTGCAATAGCTGAGCACATCAGTGATTGTTTCAACATAAAGCGCGTATCTAAGGAAAGGGCGTCAGTAAGGATTTCCTTCAGCAATCCTAAGTAGCTGAATAGCTGCACCAGTTCCTTTGCAAGGCTCTTGGACTTCGATTGTGGCACTGCCTCTTGGTACCATGTCCCTTAGTTGACGACCACCAAGATAAACTCATGCCCTTTTGTGGATTTTAAGAGGTGCCTAATGATACCTATCCTGATGAGTGGAAGTGAACACGGATTTTTTCAATTATGTCACTGAGGAACGCCGCCTCCAAGTGACAATGTGGTGAGAACGGATTCCACATGCATACCATGTCCCGTATAATTGTTGGTTGTTGCATGCCCACTGCCTTTCTTTCTTTTTTCAGGAGAGAGCACAGCACACAGTCCATCAGGACAAACAAAAGCAACAACACGACACAATGCAATATACTGTGATATAGTGTGATATTGAATTGAGGAAGTGCAAGTTAATGAAATGATAGATAAAAACTGTAAACATTTCTCACAAGTAGCGACAGAATCCTTCTCAGAGTCCTTGTGCAAATAGCAGCTATGAAAATAAGTATTGTGCAAAAAAATAAAAAAACAATTTCAGGTTGGTATTTGAAATATTTGCTCAGTGTGTATGCACATGTGTTTTTGTCTGTCCATTCTCATTTCATTGAGGTTAATGTTTATCTGAGTGTGTGTATCAGTACAGTCCTTTCTTGTTTAGGAGATGCATGTGGATAGAAGCAAGAAGTTTCACAGTCTTCATTTGAAGGCCAGAATTCTTTAATGCTTCATTCCGGATGGCAGGAGGGTGAAGAGTGAGTGTGAGGGTTGTGTCCATTAGCCACAATACTGGTGGCTTTGCGGATGTAGTGTGTGGTGTAGATGTCTGTGATAGAGGAAAAAGAGACCCTAATGATCTTCTCCGCTGTCCTCACTATCCACTGTAGGGTCTTGCAGTCTAAGATGACATAATTCCCAAACCAGACAGTGCTGCAGCTGCTCCCTAGATAGCACACTGCTGAAGGACCAATTCTGGGCCACCAGCAATGCATAGATTGGGCCAGTGTTGGCATCAATGGTTGGCCAAATGTAATTTTGTCCATTGGGCCATCAGTGGCTTATTGGTGGGGCCAAAGATGGCACAACATTGATTCAGTAGATAATGGAAAAGGTGAAAATTGAAAATTAAATTTGACTCTTTTCATCATCGCAATAATAAGAAAACACATTTATATCTATAGAAATGTATTCATTAATTTTATTTGTGATAACATGATTGCAAACCAAAACCATATATGTAACCATTATGATAACAAACTACAAAATAAACACCTAGTACAACCACCTTTTCTCTCAGCAAGGTGTGTGAAAATAAATGCATACAAAGGCCTCAGACTCTCTTTTATATCAGATGTCTTTGTATCTTCCTCATCATCATTCACCTCGGTACTTTCACCATCAGCTTGGTCACTGTAGCTCAGCTGCTCTTTATCATCATCATCTTCCTCATCAACATTACAGCATCTTTGGAGAACTGTGACTCTAGTCTGTGTAAATACATTAATAATAATTTCAACATAGTAAATTAAAATGTACTTTAAAATATGTTCTTCAAAATATTCCTTTTCAACAGTTCCAGTTTTACAGCACGCATATTTTCCCTCAGATTAAACAAAGTTAACACACCAATTTAAACAGTAAATAATCTGCAAATGCTGTGCGATGATGGTGCACTGACAAAAGGTTACCAAAAATTTGCTGACGTTGGGCCAACAAAGTAATGCTATCTGGGTCAGGTTGCTCTCTATATAGAAGATTGTAAAAATCAATGGTAGAAGCTGGGCCTTCCTTGATTTCAAGATACACTCAGGTGCATCTGGAGGTTTAGTGGTTCTATGAGTGTACCTAGGGCAGAGGTGCAGTTGGCATAGCATCATGACAAAGATCTAGGAGTAGCAGTTGGGTTTTCTTTAAATTTTTGTTTGGGAGGGGCCATGACAACAACAGTGTGGCAGTCAAACTTTGCTGTCAGTGATCGGAGTATTACTATAAAAAGAAAATAAAAAAACAGATGTTAGATTCTTGTCTCCACACGCGTTGGAGACCCGCCCCTGCGCTTAGCACTCCATTCTCATGCAAGAATTATGTAAATAGCTTTGCGCAAATGTAAGTAAATGCTAATGGCTGTGTTGTTGGGGGAGTGATGTGCATGTCCATGTCCAACAGAACAGAAAGCGCTTGCACAAAGAAACAAAACATTTTTTAAATATTTTTCATATAAATATTCTTATACACACGTAAGAATGTTGCCATTAGAAAATTACTCGTGGCATGAATCCACACAAAGCGCTTCAGTTTCAAGTAATTATTCAACACTGTACACTAACAACTATTAATTGTATTTCAATTAATACTTCAGAAACCATGGTTCATTTTTCTTTATCTCAAAAGAAGTCTTCTTTGTGTAAGGAATTTTGAATGTATAGGCATGAACAGCTGACACAATAGGAGTCCTGGTCACCTGAGACAGGTGTCAATAGGTCTTACATATTCATGGAAAGTCATAGTTTATTCAAAGAAACAGAGGCTCTGTTGAAAAATTATAGGCATACCAGTCACTTTACCAAAAAATAAAAGGTCTTTCTGAGTGTTATAATTTAGTTGTTTTGCTACGGACACACACCCAAGACCGAACCAGTCTGCATTTCTATTCAGTCCTGAGTGTTTGTCATACGGTGTTAGTCGCATGTTATTCGATTGTTTGTTAAAGAGAATGCTAGTTAGGTATGTCCCCGTCTTATCACATAGAAGTTACAGCTGCACATGTTTGGGACATTTACATAGACAAAGGACTGCTTACTACAATGTATTGAATTGATGTCAATACAAATGTGACACACTGTTTTAATAACTAGAACAACAGTTCACCAGTTTGGTACAAAGCCATGGCAAAGCATACACAAACCATATGTAGGAACTATTCTAAGCATATGCCAACTTCTGACATATTCATTTGATTATTGGTTTTCATTTCCAGCTACATATACGATAAAAAAAATAAAAAAAAACATATATAATAACAATGACATTAAAGTCATCTTTTCCGGCAAAATATATGACTGGAAATGTCAATTAAGCTTGGGGGTGTGGTCAAACATTAGCTATAAAAATATCAGAGCTGGCTTGTGTTGTTTGTTGAATTATCAAATTGTAGTGTGACTGTTTCACAATGGAACACTCAACATGATGCTATTTTTGAATAGGTTAAAAAGATTTGAATTTCTGTATTTATGAACCTGACAGAGTTAAACCAGTCTGATCACTGTGTGCATTTCTCTTGTCCAGAAAAATCTTTATCTCCTGCAGTTTATATCTTACTGTATGTGTGTTCAGCTGCTATGGTTCTGCAAACATTGTGTGGAAATCTGCTTGTCATCATCTCTGTTCTTCACTTCAAGCAGCTTCACACACCAACAAACACACTTGTGCTCTCTCTGGCTGTGTCGGATTTCCTCGTTGGTGCTTTAGTGATGCTACCAGAGTTAGTTTGGACAATTGAGTCATGCTGGATTTTTGGAAGAAGTTTCTGCACTATTTTTTGGTTAACTGGCACTTTTGTCATGGCCTTCTCCATCTATAATATTGTTCTTATTGCTGTAGATCGGTATTTGGCTCTCTCAAACCCATTTCTCTACACAAACAAAATCTCTACGAGGACAATGTGTATTGTGGTTTATTCTAACTGGTGTGTGTGTCTATGTTATAGTATAACGTTATATAATTTTAATGAAAGACAAAATAGTTTTCTACTGTGTCCTGGACAGTGTTTTCTCTTTCTGAATGAGGTTTGGTCTGTAATTGAGCTTACATATTTATTTCTTTTTCCACTTTCTGTCATAATTATATTGTATACTCAAGTTTTTGCAATTGCTATGAAACATGTCACTGCTATCAGAGAGCTTAATAATCATACACAGCCTAAATTACAGAAAACACAGAAAATCACCTCACACTCGATGAAATCTGAGAGAAAAGCAGCTAAAGTCCTCGGCATTTTAGTGTCTGTGTTTCTAGTGTGTTTACTTCCATATTTTATTTACAGTTTATTAGGAAATCTTATTGAACTTCAGGCAGAAACTATCCATACACTTTTGATCTTGCTTTATCTTAACTCCAGCATTAATCCATTCATTTATGCTCTGTTTTATCCATGGTTTAGGAGGTGTATGAAATTAGTTACAACTTTGAAAATATGTCAAACACAGTCTGCTTTAATCAATGTTCTTTCATGAAAAGAAAGAACATTTCCCTGTTCTTCTGATGATGTGCGTAACTGTTGATCATGTAAGTTGCCTTTGTGACAACCATTTTAATTTTACGTATGTTTTATTTCATTTATATAATATTAAAAAGTACTTACAGTGCTTGATTAAGAAAATAATCACTATTAAAGAAAAAGTCAATCACCAAAACAATGAAGCAGATTTGAAATTACTAGAATTTTAACACATAATCAAATCCTGTAGGGACTGGACTGTTGAACTGTCAACTTTGTGGAAGAAATGTCAGGAAGAAAATATCACTGGAGATCACTTAAACGCATTAAGTTGCATGGTAAAAAAAAAAAAAAAAAAAACATAGCTATGTTAAATAGATAAAAGTTAAAAGTAATAGTATTTCCATAAACACAACCAAAAAATTTTCAGGACTAAGCAGCTGTATGGACATAGGCAAACCACTTGTTAGTTAGGTTAATCAGAGAAAAGCCTTGACTGTGAAGCAATAGAAAAAGGTTGTGTGGACTACTAATGAGTCTAGATTGACCTTATTCCATAGCAATAGGTACAGCAGGGTGTGACAGGAAGCGCCTGAAGTTATGCAACTTGATGTTGAATGTGCAGAGGTGTTCAATGAGTTTTTTTTTTGTTTTGTTGTTGTTATGTTAGTCTTTGTTATGCTCATTTCCCTGCCTGCACAAAAGGATAGCACTACACACCAGGAATGTTCAACAGCAGCATTGTTAAGCAGCCATCACTGCACAGGCCTAGGTCATTAGAGTACCAGATGGAGAATGTAATCTAAACTCACTGAACTGAATCTTCACTTTCTCTTTGTGGTTACATACAGCACAATAAATATAACCCCAAGACAAAAACAAACAAGTAAACATACAAGTACCTTCCAAGTACCATGAACATGTAGTGAAATAACTTTCTTGGAATCCAGATATGTTTACAGTGGAGAATGATGCAATTGTTTGTTGACCTATCAATCTAGCTGCAAAACAACATTGGTAAGGGATTTTAAACAAACAAGCATGTGCACAAGGGTAACCATACAGAACCCCAAGCATTGGGCATGCTTACAGGCCTATTTTCGTTGGATGCCAAGTCATTAGATTGGTCTAACTGTAAAAGATAAAGGCATATAAACCTATAAGTGGTTCATCAGACCAGAGGACATTAATTTAAAAAGTAAGACCTTTTTCCTCTTGTGCAGCTGCAAACCTTTCTTTTTATCCTTTTTTTCCTGCCAGTTTTGGAATCGTGGCTTCTTCCTTGCTGAGGATAACTCATTTCACTCTAGATATACAGTAGATACTTTTGCACCTGTTTCCTTCAGTGTCTTCACATGGTCCTTTGCTGTTAGGATTGATTTCTAGTTTTAATCCCAAAATAGGTACTCTAGGAGACAGAATACATCTCCTTCCTGAGGAGTATGATGGCTGCATGGGCCCATGGTGTCAATGCTCGCATACTATTGTTGATATAGATGAACATAGTACATTCCGAGATTCAGGAAAATGCTCCCAAGAATGAACCAGCAATTGTGGAGGCTCACATTTTTTTCTGAGTTGTTGAGAAATTAAGTTTAATGGTAGGTCTTAAACTACAACCACCGGTACACCTGCAATTGACTCAAATTATGTCAGTTAATTATGAAATTGATGTAAATGCCAATTACCCAAAAAATGAGTAAAAAATGCTTGATTGTCTAGATTAACTCTGGAATAAATAACATAAAAACAGTGAGATATAATTGTATTTGACATAAATACTGTAGTCAACAGTTTTTTGTCTAGGCAAACCAAATTTTCTGGGTAGCAACTTCTCCTGGGACTGACCCCCAGGACTGAATGAAAAAGTGTGAAGAGATATCTTCTGATCTCACACCACTGAAAGTGCCAATGTTAAATTTGTAGAATCTAGATAAGATAAATGGTGACATCCAAGTATGAACAGCACAGGTTTTCTGGAACAGTTCCAATAACAAACTTTTAATAACTGCCCAGAAGCTGGAGAGGTGTCATTTTACAGAAAGGGTTGGGAATCTGGTCTGCCAGTAGCCAAGAGAGGGGACTCTCTGTCTCTTCTACCATGACATGAAAATAAAGATGTTGATGAGTGAATCCTGCTGCCTACTTAAAGTAATGATCTTTATCAGCAAATATATGAGGACACCGGTTCAACACACCCATATGTTAGCCTTCCTCAAACTGTGCCATATAGTTGGAAGCACACAGTAGTCTACAATCTCTTTTGGATTCTGTAACATATGTAAAGGTTCACTTAAAATTAAGGGGCCTAGCTTGAACATTTTGTGGGATTTCTATGTCACTGAACTATATTTCTTAAACAAGAACTACAGGAAGCAAATACATCTCATTTAAAAACAAATAAACTAAAAACTCTCCCCTTAGCATCTTTGCTTACAAGAATTACAGTCGCCATTATAAATGTCCAAATTGACTTAATTTATGTAAAATAAAAGAAATGCCACTAGGCAGTTTGAAATATGTGTTTTGGTCATGTAGTAACACTGAATGCCTTTTCAGTTATACACATACACTGATCACCCATAAAATTAAAGCCACCTGTCTAATATTCGGTATATTGTGTATGTCCCACTTGTATCACTGTTGATCTTTACTAGAGACTTTGTTATGCACACATTTGCATACTATTAAGTTGAATTCTCTAAACAGTAATAACTGTGCCTTCAAAACTTTTCTTGAAAATGTTTTCATGAGGACTAACTGTGCATTTTAAAACAATACCGCACATCATCTCGTTTCACAATACATGGTTCACTCATATTGCTCCTGCCATATCTACATGCCACATCTTTCCCCTTTATCCCCTTTTTATTTTTCGCATTCCATATAATTTATTAATTTTATACTTTTTACATTATACATGGCATATACTTCCATTTTCCATTTTATTTTATTGTATTTATATATTTGTTGATTTTATATTTTACACTATTCTAGTGCAATTTGCCTCTTTTTTTTTTATTTTTTTATTCCTGCCTTCTTAGTCTCTTTTAGGTCACAAAAAATTGTATAAGCATTTCACTGCATACCATACTGTGTGTCTTTGTGCATGTGACAAATCACATTTAAATTTGAATTTGGCATCATATTCATTATGCAAGCAGGCATGCTCAGAAGGCGTGATTAAATTAAACTATAAAAGCACTAGAGCTGTTTAAAACTCAAGTCATTCAATTGCATTTTACATAGTTTATAACTATACCAGCCAATATACTGTATGTGGTATAATTTTAAACTGTTTAGAAATTAGAGAAATCATTTTATTTATTAACCTGATGGAGTTTAACCAGTCTGAACGCTGTGAGCATTTCTCCTGTCCTGAGAGATCTATATCTCCTGCAGTTTATATCTTACTGTATGTGTGTTCAGCTGCTGTGGTTTTGCTAACAGTGTGTGGAAATTTACTCATCATCATCTCTGTTTTGCACTTCAAGCAGCTTCAGACACCATCCAACACACTCGTGCTCTCTCTGGCTGTGTCGGATTTCCTCATTGGTGCTTTAGTGATGCTTCCAGAGTTAATCCGGGCAATCGAGACATGCTGGGTTTTTGGGAGAGATTTCTGCATCAGTTTTTCTTTGATTAGTGCTTTCCTCATGGACCTATCCTTTTATAATATTGCCCTAATTGCTGTAGATCGGTATTTGGCTCTCTCAAACCCATTTCTCTACACAAACAGAGTCACTAGAAGAACTACATGGACTGTAGTTTATTCAAATTGCTGTTTGTGCCTGACATATATCACAGCAATCTACTTTTTTAATAGAGGTTTCATGAGTTTTGCAATGTGTTCTGGAGAGTGTGTTTACTTTCTGAATGAGGTTTGTTCTGTAATTGATCTTGTTGTATCATTTATTTTTCCATTTTCTGTCATAATCATATTGTATACTCGAATTTTTGTGATTGCTAAGAAACATGCCACTGCTATCAGAGAGCTTAATAATCACACACAAAAAATCACCTCACACTCGATGAAATCTGAGAGAAAAGCAGCTAAAGTACTCTGCATTTTAGTGTCTGTATTTCTGGTGTGTTTACTTCCATCTTTTATTTACAGTTTATTTGGAAATGTTATTGAATTACAGGCAGAAACTATCCATAAACTTCTGATCTTGATTTATATTAATTCCACCATTAATCCCTTCATTTATGCTCTATTTTACCCATGGTTTAGGAAGTGTATAAAATTAATTATAACTTTGAAAATATTCCAAACAGATTCATTGGGCAGTTTTGAGTTTTGAGAACAGCACAAATATTATTTTTCACAAAGGCTGCTGCTTCAGTGTTTTTACATCTTTTTGTTATATGTTACTATGGTATACTGATGTATAATTTGAAGCATTTCATATGTATTAAAGGCTTTTAACAATTACACTATTTTTATTCAAATAGTCAATATTTGCAGTGTTAATCCTTCTTTTTTCATGACTTCTGAAATTCGCCCTGGCATGCTGTCAATCAACTTCCCTGGCCACTTCCTGACTTATGGCAGCCCATTATTGCACAATCAGTGCTTGTCAAGGTTTTTCAGAATTTGTGGGTTTTTTCTTTTTCCACCCGCCTCTTTAGGATTGACCACAAGATTTCAATGGGATTAAGGTTTGGGGGGTTTCCTGGCCGCTTAGGTGGTGTAGTGATATATTTTTGCCTTAGGGCAAGGAGCTCTATCATGCTGGAAAAGGCATTGTTCATCACCAAATTGTTCTTGGATGGTTGGGAGAAGTTGCTCTCGGAGGATGTTTTTGTACCTTTCTTTATTCATGTATGTGTTATTAGGTAAAATTCTGAGTGAGCTCACTGCCTTGGTTGAGAAGCAATGACACACATGAATGGTCTCAAGATGCTTTCCTCAGATAGTATGTGCCTCAGCAGCACGTGATTCTATCTCACACTCTATTGGTTGATTCTCCTGAGAATTTTAAATGGGCTGATGTAGCCTGGGCTAGGTTTTGTTTTTATCCTTCAGTGGGGGAGGTCTTTACCAGAGATACATACCCACTGTCCTGGGCGCAGCATTGGTCTCAACCTTTTTTTGATATTTATGGGATGGGTTCCCATTTGGACTGCCACTAGCAGCACTGTATTAACTTTCTGACAAATTTGAATGCACTGCTGAACCATGTGTTCAACAGGTAAATTTCAACAGGGACCCCTACTTCAGGGTTCTGCTCTGGGAACATGGGTTAAGGATAGCTAAACTGGCACTCAAATAATGACATGCTCAAAATAAATCCTCGGCCTATGATTAAGGGGTTACGGGATGTGAGACATTGGAGGGAGTGGAGTGAAACCTTGCTGTACTACCAGCTTTTCGGTCTCCTTGGCTATTGGGAGTTTCAGCAGGAAATTAATTTGCTTACCTTTGAGAACTGATGCATTATCACTAGTAAGATTTTGGGAAGGCAAATCCCACTGTCATGACACACCATCAGGTTTAACCAGTCTGTATGACAGTATTTAGCTATAACAGGTGAAGAACAGCAAGCACCTGGCCTGCCATGGGTTCTGGAATTTGGCTGACTTTCTTTCCACTGGGGTATGTCATTATGAGAAATAAGTGCAAGGGTGAAGCTTTTTGTCCTGGTGAGAATGTTAAGATAGGACCGTCCCCGATGCCTACATCTGAATCATACACCACGACTATGAATTGAACTTCGGTTGTTAGTTTTGTCTTGATAGTGTTGATGGTGTCCTGTGCTTCAGCTCTCCATCTATACTTCTCCTGGCCATCTTTGTCAGGGCAATCAGTGGGGCTGTCGGCAAACTGAAAGTCCTGACAAAACTCCTTAAAAAATGGTGAAGCCCATGAAGCATTACAATAGGAGGAGTCCTGGTGAAACCTGATGTCACCTGATCCAGGTGTCAATAGTGTCATGAGCCAGTCTGATCAGCCCAGCACATCCAAGTCATAACTCCTGCTAATACACTCTGCGCCAATGGCGGGA